>JACEOJ010010059.1:0-42117 GCA_013761285.1 Campoletis sonorensis | reverse complement strand
AAATATCCCAGATAACCCCGACAATTTCCATCCCCCTTTATCCCCCCTCCCCTCCATCCTCTTCGTCTGCTTCTCGTTTGCCAGCTTTTTCAACATTCCCTTCGCTAAAATTTGTGCATAACGTATTTATTTGTAACGAATAACGGAATAACAGTGATAAACAAAATCGTTCAAATATTTTGGTACCTGTGCAGAATGAAGTCGTACACGAAAATAATAAAAGAAGAGGACGACACAGGATTGTAAAATTGCCTCGAGCCCACAAACGTTTTCGTATCCTTCGAGGTTATAAGATTTCGATTTTCCCAGGCATTAATTGGCCTCGAGTATTTCCCGTGGGATTTTTGGATATACCGAGCTTTTCGGTTCTCTTATCAAGAGCAAAAGAAAGAGACGTGAAGTGTACAGGGGGTCGTGAAACGCGTGGCAAGAATTTTACAGTATATACGGAAATATAAGCTCGTGTACGATTCCGTTGAGAAGTTTTACGCTCTGGTTGGGTTGGAACGAGGCCAGTAGAAATAAGATTCGACACACGTATATATACATATATAATAGACTTTTCCACTTGCTCATATATACGTATGCACATACACACATGTGAATATTGTAAGTGGATAACGACGAGGAAATGTTTCAAGAGGATCGAGGAATACTTTTTTGCTTGTGAGAAAAAACACCAACCTCCAGTCAAAAGTTGCATACATGCTAGTAAAAAGCTCTCTCGTAATACTCCGTGGCTAGAAGAGTTGTTTTACTGCAGTTTTCCCGATGGAATTAGAGCTCGGAGGTTGAAAAGATCGGGGCTTTTCGGTCAGGGCATGATTTTCGTACCTCGAAACTTGCCTAAGCCCGTATTCCGAATCGAGAAAAGCTTCTGGATAACTTCCCTCTCTGAATAATAGAATGCGCATCTAATAAACGAAACTCATCCCTTCATCCACCACAATTTCTACCTTCCAAAGCCCCTTAAAGTCATCACAAAAGAAACAAAAAAATTCACAGCGTTCGAGGGCGAGAAAGACCATGTAAAAAGACTTTTTCTCTCATCTTGAATGTTTCATCGGTGCAAAACTTCGTTTCTGGTAGTACGGAAGTTTCCATTCGACCAAAAAATCTTTCTGTACGATGAAAAGTCAAATTCATCGGCTCGCTTAGTAACTAGGAATTCATAGGTTTTTTTTTCATTTTAGTGTGATTTTCGTTTTTAAAATTTTGGTTACTTGGATGACTGTTTCTAAAAAAATTCATTCACTCTTCTGTTTATTATTTTGATTCTATTGGTTTAAATAATGAATAAAAGTTCACCCCTTTTGGCCAGTTTCCAGCAGAGATCTCCACCTTCGCCATATCTCTCTATTTCGTCTCATAGTTTGCGGTGAACCACAGCCTCGTTGTCCAAATTTGGTCAAGAGGAGGAAACACGCCAAGAGCATTTCCTGCTGATGTGTGACACGTCAGGTGGTTGGACGGATTCGTCAAGGATAAATTTTGGTCCATTAAGGGAACTTTCAATTGTTGAAAGGAATCAGAGCAGAAAAGTATTTCTTATGCAAATCAATTCTCCGTTTTAACGTGAGAGAAATGTTTAAATCTGGGAATAATTTTTTTACTTTTCATTTAAAAAACTAGCGGCCAAACTTTCTGTCCAAAATTCACTCCAAGACGAACTTTTGGGATTAAAAAAATCCTCGTTATGATCATGAATAAAAAGCAATAAATTACACCCTCTGTGACAAATGTTGCAACTTCGAGGTTCTCCATGCTCGAGAAAGGTTTTTCGAAATTAGCCCGAGGCACGAATTGAGAATAGTCGAGAAATATTTTTAAAGCCACGGTAATTCAATCTACATTTTCTTGTCGAATTGTACCAGCAAATACGATTCTGGAAAACGGTCCATATATTTGGTTTCGCAAGTTTGATAACACGGTTGCGAGACAGATTACGCATACAGTCATATTTAGGGACGATCTAGTGAGTTTCCTCGGTGCCATTATTAACTAGGGTATGTAAAAGCCTCTCCAGTGTGCATGATAGGAATAACCCATGTTGACGCAATGTCGATTGAACTGTAACGACGAGATAACGCTAAATGCCTGGCTAACCGAGTGCACATTATGTGTGCACGAATATAAGTGAATTCCACGCCATTTCCTCTAACCTGCGATCCTGACCATTTTTTATATTCCTAGAAATTCTTTGCAAAATAGCAACACGTGGAAGTAATATCTACACGAATTTTTCGATTTTTAGTTCATTTCCTTCTGGGGCTAATGTACGTATTTTGAGATATTTCAATTTTTCAAGCTTGGGAAATGTACGTGTCTCCGAAAACGCTTTAACTACGGACACCCACTAATTTAATACATCGGAAAACGCCACGGGATTGTTTTACTTTTTGTAAAAACACATGATTGATAACAATTGAAGAAGTTTTTTAAAGAATTTTCTTCAAGAATTTAAAGAAGAAACAAAGGATTTATGATTGCAGACTTTTCTAAATCTAAACAGAATTCAGAGGCACTCATAATAGGAAAAAAGATTCAATAAAAGCACTTTGAAATATTGGGGGACAAAAGTGAAAAAATGAACTATAATTGTTCATGTTTCTGATATTATGAAGGAAACTTATGGAGGGGCCTGTACCTACGACAGAGGCAGAGCCCTATCACAGATAGAATAAGCGCGGGACAACGCTAATGTACACAATGAAAATAAAATCTTGGCAACGTTGCACAGAATGTTGTGAACGTTGTGAGAGAATAGACGTTATATCGCTCGTACAACCAGTGACACTTAAACAGCACTGCCATTTTCATTCGGCTGATTGCTAGCCAGTTCTCGCCTCTTACGATTCTCATGAAATTTGCCACTTTTTTCTGATTCAATACCGAAATAAATTAGTGGCGAAACATCTAGAATCTAGAAAAAAAAGCTTTTTGTTTTCAAACTTAACCTATGATCCGGATTTAGTTTTTTTTTTTACAAACTTGTTGACATATCGGTCAAAGAGTTTTTGCTTTTTCTTTAGAGCCAAGTTAAAGTGACTTTGGATGTTGATTTTGTTAAAATATTCCAGAATGAAAATCTGTCAATGTGAGGTGAACCATTCTGAAAAAATGAGATTAAAAATTAGGAAGAAAACACTTGATACCCCAAAACACGAATTTTTTTCTGCTGGGAAGATGTTGATGAAAGATACGTAGGTGTTCCGGGATTGCTGAAGACATCCTGTTGATGTTTTAGTTAGGAAAGAAAATGTTAAACAGTTGTCAGTCACCAGAGAATCCTCTAGATTTTCATTGGAAAGAGGAACAGAGTGAGGATGGGCGTCGTATTTCGTATTGGGGTTGGGTAAGGATGAGACGAGGCCTTGTTTTGAAAGTGACAGCTTTAGTGAGAGACATCTGAAAATCCGTTGGTGTCAGAGTACTGTGGAAGAGAGTCGAGGCTTGTTGAGAACAGATACCAATGTCGACCAAACGGATATTAACCATAAAGGGTGAGAACTCCCCCTCTCGACACCCCCGAGAAATTGAATTACAATAAGCAAAGTTAGACGATTCGTTCCCATTGTCTTCCAACATTCTCGTTCCGTCAGATTCGAAATGTTCTCTCCCTTCTTTCTCTCTCGCTCTTCGCTCTTCGTTCTTTACCTTGTGTCTATCTTTCTTTTTCTTCATATCTCTCTGCCTTGATGTTGCTTTTGGCCGATCTCGTGACATTCATACCGGAAGAAATTCCAAAGTATCGCAAGTTGGACGCTCTTTCAGTTTTTGGTCGGGTTGGATAAGGCCCGATGAGTATTCTTACGCCTTTTGTTCGTTATGCATATTATACCCTCTCTCCTTCTGCTCTCTCATGAAGCTGGAATTAATTGCCGGGGGTTTTTGACATCTATTCATTGTCCCGTAGTCTTACAAAGAGCACTCTCTCTGTCTCTCCCTTCTCTTTCTTTCGCTTTCTCCTGAACACCAAGCCAAAGAACGACGAAGTACCGGATAAAGGAAAAGTTATTTTATCTATATACGCGTCTTTATAGAAGAAGAAAGAGGGATGGAACTGTCGTACCGATGAGATAAGGATGTAGAAGGAGATCGGGAGAGACTCTTCGGAGGCCGAAAGTTTTCAAGGCAGAATTTAGAAGGACAATTTTCTCAAATCCTCAACTATAGTAAATCACGAATCGAGCTTGCAACTTTGCATTTTACTTGATACTGCATTTCCTTGTAGCGCTCATTCAAAATGACGTTGGCACATTGGGCGATTTAGTTTATCACAGATTCGGCAATTCTGGGCACAAATTTCAAGTTGCCAGAGCTGCTTACGTGTTCGAGTTATATATTTCGTCTTCGAGTTAAGAAAAATAAGGAAATTGGTCTTGCTGGACTTTGGGCTCTGAATTTGCCTCTACCGGATACGTGGAAAGGGGATGAAATAGTTCGAACCAGCGCAGTTTCGGGGATAATCGCCGTGAACTCTTTTCAAGGGGTTTACAAGTTCCACGGTAGGGACAAGAGAGCCAACGAAGCAGGAACTTCATCGCGAAAGTTGGAGAAACGTTACGATGGATCTTTTGTCCTTTCGCCGTTTCTTCATCTTATCTAAGGGTAGCATCCCTTTTCTCCTCAATTCACCACTAATCATGACGTTACATTTTCTCACTCTCAGGACCAAGTTTCGTAAGGTTGACAGTCCCTGGAGCCTCGAGGACAATTTTTGATATGTTCTACAGTTCCATGAAACTGAAACAACCCCTAATATCCCCTTTTACTCCCCAAGGCGTCCAATTTTTTCTTCGTCCTTCCGTACGGTCAACTTGTTTCTTTATTTGTTTTTTAAAGGTCATCGAAATCGTTGGAATATTTTGTAAAAAGAATTTTTACAAAAATAGTTTGTTACAAAAGGCAATAGTAAGTAAAGAGTCACTCGTGTCTTTACGGATATTTATTAATTAGTGCAATTCATTTGTTCGTTCACAACTCTATTCATTGTCTTAGCAAGTATATATCCGGCCCCAATTTCATTCGAAATGTCTGTCATTCCGTGGAGGATTTCTAGGCAAGTATCCGAAGGAAAATGGTGAACGTAGCGACCGATTCATTCTGAATATTCCGAATAACTACCCTGTAGAAAATTGGTCTGCATTGGAAGTCTCAGTATAGGTTGATTCTCTGAATTTGTGAATTGTTTCGCTTCTCCGATAGCAGTTAATTCAAGTGAAATGTACTGAGAGAGATGAAGAGAGAAAAAGATAGGTGCGGAGGTTAGGTGAGCGAGAGGGATCTACAGACGGGAGAGGTTTTCGTCGAAGGACGAAATTAAATTTTCGGAGGTACTTGTAGAATTGAGCTGGCAAATGGGGACGACAGGAGAGAGGGGAAGGGGGAGGATTCACCGCGAGATTTCCATTTTGACCCGAGTAGTTTCTCTGATACTGGGTGAAGAAACGAGACGCCATTTTCGAGCTAAGAAGTGGAAGAATTCGTGGGTAAGGATCGACCTGGACGAATATCCTGGAGACCGAAATTGAGGCAAAAAGAGAGACGAAGAGAATAAAAAGGGAGAGGAAGACGAAGAGGAAAATAGAGCGAGAAAAAGAAGTGAGAGCGATGAAAAGCGAGTTCTCCTTCTGGTCTGATAGGGGCTCTAAGTGACCCCCGACGTGTTATCACCGCGGAGGGATGAAGAAACCTTAGTGCCCATCTAACGCCTTCCGTGCTGATTACATGGCACGAGGGAACCATTTACGGTCACGAGCACCAAGCACAGTAATGCAGCAGTCTCAGAGAGAAAGAAAAGGGAGACAGAGAGTGAGGAAGAGAAAGAGAACGAGAGAGAGAGAGAGAAAGAGAGAGAAAAAGTGAAAAAAGGAGAAATAGAGCTTTCCGGGTGCTCATTTAGCTTAACCAACGGGGTGAAGACCACTTCGGCTTCAAGATGCCGAGTGTCCGATACCCATGAAGAAAAACTACCCTATTCTCTTTCCAACTACGATAGACCCGAATCCAGAGTCCAAACGCCCTGAATTAAATTGTTCGTGCTTCTCAATTCTCTCTTCTACCCCATTGAAATATTAAGGGTTAGCCACTTTACGACAACTTATTTAAAAGCCCTTTTTATAGATGTTTTCTCATGTGAACTACTTTTGAATAAATTCAAAAATCTCCCAATAGGCCTTGGTCACATAAATATTTTATCAATTTCAATCCTAAATTTTCCGTTTTTCTGGTTACATTAATGGGGAAATTCATTTTTTTTAAATCATTTTTCTACCAACAATGCTTAAACCGTTCATAGAACAAAATTCGTACATTACGAGGTAAAGTAATGAGTACTTTACATATTCATCTGCACGTTAGTACCGAAGGCCCCATTTAATTGTAAAACGCGTGTCAAGTCGAACGGAATTTCAACTTGGCTGGATAGTTTCTCTTGAGGTATCCCAGTCGGTTGGAAATGGAAACAGCGGTAAACTGATGCCGGAGATTTCCCTTTGGGAAGAACAGATTTCGGGGAAGTCACGAATCCTCCTTCCTCGCCCTTTCAGTGAAGGGAAAATTATTCGAACCTGGCCCAAGCAACGAACCCAACACTTTCTATCTTTCTTTCTCTTCTACGTGTGACGTTTATATAATCTTGCCATTAGTTAGCGCACCCAGGTAGTAAATGAGACATTTTAGTGGTTTGGATTGTCCACCGTTATTTGTTTCCTAACCTGAACATACTGTTTTTTTTTTCTTTTAACTTTTTAAGTCGTTTCTACCCCATCACACAATTTCCCAAGGAAAAAAAAAACAACTTTCACCACACGATCCCTTATCGTTTTTCCAATCAGCTGAATATGTTGGTAAAAAAAATGTATACAATCGAAAAAATATTGTACCACACGCAAATATCGGACAAATGCAGTCAGATGCGGTACAGCCGGGACCGAACAACATTATTTACGGTGCAACCGTCAGCACAGGGTTCCTACTGCTCGTGGCTTATTCTTTTCCTCTCTTTCACTCTCTTTTTCGTCAGCTGTGGGTCGATATTCGACCTCAGAAAAAAAAGAAATGCTTATCTGTCTTCCATGTTGCCCCTCTCCCCTCTTTCTTTTTTCCTCAATTCTGGTATGAGAATGAGCAACGATAAAGAAAGACGGAGGGAAGGGTGCAAAGGGAGGTGCGTCATACGAAACTTCAGTTCAAATATAGAAATGGCCACTCTATACTTACCATCTCTAGCTCGCCCTCTCTTTTTCTATATTTACGTATATTTATGCATATATAATACACATATATATGTATTTATACATGTATATCTCATTCTCCTTCTCTTTTTCATTTCTCCACGCGAGTGACATTTGGTAGATCGTATCTGGTTCGTCTGGGAATTGGTGGCGTTCTCTGGCGTAGTAGTTCAGGTACAAGCCCCGATCGTTCGTCAGTTATATATCGAAAGGATGAAGGGTTGGGATTGGCGATACGGCAAAACGCGTCAATCTTCCTCCGCCACGATATTTATATGTTATTTTTATTATGAATACAGCATGATATAAAAAAATATCCCTAAAATTAAATGAATTAATAATTAATTTCGCTCATCGGAATGTTTTTATCTTTATGATTGATCAAACTTGGAAATTACATTTATTCAAGTATCGTGTAAACAAATATACATCGAATTTAATAGAATGACAATGTATTCCCCCTTTGAAGAGTGAACAGTTTTTAATGGATTCATATTCAAACGAATATCATTTTTACTGATCCTTCACAACACAATGGGGATATGGAAGCTTTTCACAGAGTGCATCAGCACCTTTTAAATATCGATTGAAAACGAATCTTATCGATATCAGCAATGCAACTTATCTTAAGTTCATTAGAAAGCGAACGAAATTTGGCAAAAAAATTGGAATTTGTTGTTGCCAAATCAGTCAATTTGCGCCGGAGATCGCAAAAAATAAAGTGATTCATTTCAATAGGACGTGAGGCAGTGGATGTTGAAGTAGAAAGGAAAGTTTCTCGTTCCGATTGAGATACCGGTTTCGCGTGGTGGGGACTTGCATGACTCGGACGAAGCCCGTCCGAAAGCAGTAAGGAAAAGAGAGGGAGAAAGGGGCTGAATCGACGGTTGTAACAAGAGTTGAAGAGAAAAGGGGAGAACGGAAGACGTAAGAAAAGCTGGACTAGATTTCTCGAGGTCGATGCAGCACCGCCGGATATTTTTCAGCCCTCCCTCGTGAGTTTTACGTCACTGGATCGGGGGTGCGAAGGAGAAGACGAGGGGAATGAAAGTCAAGAAACGAAAAGAAGAGTTGGAAAGGGGAAAGAATTCAATCGGACATTTTCCACTCGTAATCTGGTCTGCTGTCTGACGTGCTTCTGGTGGAATGGGAGCACGAGAACCTACAGGGGAGTGAAGAGGAGTGTGGCGCCCTCTATAATTAAGAGGACGTTTGAGCACATGGGATGATGCACCCTCCAGCCTCCCTCGATGCCTCTCGGCATCTTCGACGAAGAAAATACAAAGGAAAAGAGAGAGAGAGAAAGAAAGAGACACTTTTCAATGTCCTTCCTACCCTCAAACACCCCTTGACTCTCTACATCCACTGTTTTTTTTCTTCTTCGCTGGGGGAAAAATGGCGTTGCTGATGACAACAAACTCCAAGATAACGAGAAAGCTACGTAAATATATGTCCATTGGCATCGCTTTTCACCCCTATGTACTAAGTTTTTTTACAAACTCATTGACAATCCAAAAATATTGTTGACATTGACGTTTATAAATAAATAATGAAAATGACTCGCTTTTTCGATCATATTTTATTATTTTATAAAGAACTGTTGTCCAGTTATTACTCAATGGAGAAAAAAAGTTGGTTAGACATCACGTTACAGCCATCTATCTGCCAGTACTGATAAAGTCGACTTACGGTGACTGTAGCTCGAAGTAAAGTCACTTCTCATTTGTAAAATAGGATGTAGGTCTTCCCGAACGAATAAGTCGTGAAAATCAACGAGCCAGAAGGGGAAAGACGATATCTGTGACGTCGTATGACATCGGTAAAGTACCGTTAAAGCCTTCTTGAAATAATCGAGAGGGGATATTTCTATTTCTATAAATTTCATCCCCTCCACTGTCAAGCTCTAATTCCTCCTAAGCTCTATAACTTTCATGTCGCTTCCTCCCTCTTTCCTTGTCGCATTTAGTCGACCAAAGTGTAGGAGACAAAGAGAGACTTATTTCGCTACGTTATTTGGAGGGAAGGAACACTTTGCCAAAGTAACCTGTAGCCAATCAATCCAAGCCTGAACCAACCTATATCTTAACATATTTATTAACCAAGTGACCGTTTGTAATGGCCGCCTACCCCTCCCACTGTTCAGCTCCAAAACGCGATCGCCTTAAATAAAAGCGAGGATATATTTGGCCAATTGCTAATTTAATCCTACTTGGAAATTTTCCAGATTCCTTTACTGCTCCTAATAACGGTCGGAATGAGCTCCCAACGAAAATTGAGACTTCAAAATGATTTTATATTCTTCTGAATATATAGTTTTTGTTTAAATAAATTATGGCAGTAAACTAGACCACCAAAGTTTCCTTTCTATTTGCTTTTTCTAGTAGGAATTCGGTGGGAGAATGAATAATTTATCAAAAAGTTTTTATTTTCCATAAGAATTTCTAAATCAGGGTGTTTTTATATCATAATTGGACACGTAGTATGTAATTTATTCGAGGCAATTAATTGGAAATAGTACGAGCGTCATAATACGAGATTGATGCTCACTAAGGAATTTCAATCGGATGGTCAATTAAACGACTTTACAGTTAGACATCTTCCCAGGAGCGTTTCTGGTACGAGTGGACAGGATTCTAGACTGATAGAGCCACGAATGCGGATGCTGCTATAGCGATTTTAGGAATTTGGCGTGTCAGGATCTCGATGATCCTGGTCTCAAGATGGTCCTTAACCACGAACCAGACCTACAAGGATTTTGCATTTATATGGGCAATTTCACTTTGAGCATTAATTATTATATAAATTAAAAAAAAAAAGGAAAACAAGTTTCAAATGCAACACCGAAATTTTCAACTTTCCGATATTATCTTTAACTTGCGAGAGTTCAAATTCATTTAGTTTTTTCAATGTTTTTTGACAGTTAAAAAATGTCAAATTCAGCATGTTAATCATTTGAAGGTACTCGTCTTTGTCATTTGATTTTTGAATACTGCCCCAGACGAAAAGTCGAAGAAAAGAAAAAATATACACGGCACTGGTTTTGAATAATGCAACCAAGAGCAGACCCAAAACGAGAGCGTTCATTTGATTGAGATTTGGTTTGACGTAGAACGACCTGTAGATCCCTCGCTTTCGCTCTGCTGGCCCATGCCCTTCATCTCAAAAAGGGTGATCCCAGCTGCATTACCTTGATGAGCCCTCGGCATACAGTCTCTATTCCCTGTGGTTCATCTCAGCCTCTTCTAAATTTTCGTATATACATTTCACGGGGTGAGCAACTGCTCAGGCAAACCGACATTCGTCATCATCTTCTCGGCGAGACAAGACTAACCGATAAATTATATCCAATGATTTCAAACCACGAATCAAAAAAAGGAAAGAATGTCACAATTTCACGCAATTCACAAAACAGCGGGAAATTATTCAATGATTCTTTGAAAACCGAAATTGAGTGTCATTGTATGGATGAGAAAGATTTATTTGGAATCAATAAATTTTCATAAATAAATCAACGTTTTTCATACATTTTTTACTACACGGTTATTTAGATTTTCCGAAAAACTTTTTTTCATGCATGGACACCGTTTTCAATTAAATTTTATTAAAAAATTCACAACAATAATTACCTGGACACACTACTGCCCGTTTAACGAGTCTTAGGGAATGTCCTAACACACCAATATTTTCATTTCATTATCCTTACAATTACAATGTTTTTACCAGCGAAGTTTAGAATTCTGTGTCATCTCCTTGTTTATTTAATTTTTATGACATTTTCGGAGCATCATTCAATTCACGTTTATTTAATGGTCTTCTGTTATTTGGAAAATTGGGAAGCTGAAAAAAAATGTATTAAATATTACATTTAGTAATTTATATTTGGATAGAACACAGCAAAGCGAGAGGTCAGCGAGCGAAATTTTCCTCTCGAATTCTGCAACAATATTCCGAGTACGATAAGGTCAGATTTAAGGTTATATATGTGTGGTCGTATCCACACATCGTTGGATAGACGGCAAAATGGCAAACGAGGTTGGGAATGGGCTAGATCTCTACCCCATTCCCTTGAATGCTTCCTCGACTCCCAACGGACGGTTTGTGGCTGCAGCCCAAACGCTAATTCGGGAGGAACGGATCATGTGCCACCGGTCCACAGCTTTCCTCTCACTGACTCGTATCAAAGCCACTAATATCGCATCTGAACTCTCAATCCCACTGCAAACCTCTCTAAATCATATGATATACGACATTCAGTAACATGTATTAAAGCATTTTATCTAGGACGAGAAAAAATACCATTTCGTGTTTTTTTCTTTTGTTTTTTTTTTTTTTTATTCTTGTAAATTATTTATTTTCAATTTCACTAGTAGATTATTTTTTCGTTAAAACTCATATTGCAAAAAAATATCGATAAAAGTTATTGATGTTTCATATATGGATTAAAATTTGAATAATATTTTTTTTTTTTACAATCGATTTAATCGGTCACTCCCCACCTTCCATGGAATAACAATAGTAAATTCATTTTCATGAAACTTGTTTTCCACTTTTTTTAATTAATGAAAAATCGTATTTATAAATCACATAATATCAAGAAGTGTGTAAAATAGACACAAACTATAAGAATTTCTCACAGAGAGAATTGTTACCAAGCAGGAAGTGAGTAAGAAGAGAACACTCGAGATAAAGAAAAAACACAATTACTCAGACAGCCAAACAGTCCAGTCAGGGTCGTTTGAAAGCTGTCTCGAAATATTCATTTCAACCAGATTGGTAGTGAAGAAACGTGATGCTGTGTGTATATGTGAATAGGACAACTTCTAGGATTACTTCGCATCTCCATTGTCGTATTGTAACGGCGACAAAGTCACTTCCGGTGCACTCGAATCTTCGTACTTTTCTCGTTGAAAACTTCTAGCCCGGTGGAAACCCTATTTCGTAATTAAAATCGTACCAAGCCACTCGATCGATAGGCTAAATTCATGTTGAATGAAGTTTTCATTTGTTATTAATTGAACGAGGTGAAATGAACGTGTGGCCTTTCGAGATACTGGTTTTTCAACATCATTGTTCGAAACAATATCTTTCTCAATGACTTTTTAACATAACTTAATGAACTCTATTTATAATACTTTTATGTAAACGTGAGGGATGATTGCATTTTATGATTTTTTTGTTTTGTTTTAATTTTACCTTTAGTTTTGAATTACAAATTTTAGTAGACTGTTTTACCGACCGAATGACCGCATTAAAATCAATGAAGCATTTGGGCAAAGAAGGGAGGGAGAAGGAGGAGGAGGAGGGGTTGAGCAAGTAGAAAAGCTCTGCAAAATTGGGTACGCCGTGTGTATGGTTTCGTGGCTAAAGATTAAAATGTCTAGAACTAGTAGGGTTTGGTGAGATTTTCCATTATTAATGCTATTAATCAGCCTCTTGAACCGAAACTCCCCCTCTCACTTTTTCTCGCTCTCTGTCTTTCTTTCTCGCTCCACTTCTCCCTCTTCATTCGCATTTGCAGCGAGCGAGAGAATGGTCGAAGCTGCTTTAGGCTGAAGTCTCTTGGGGGTTATTTAAGAAATCCACGCCTTGGCGTGGTCTGCGGAAGGGTGGAAAAAAGAGGAGCGAAAAACAGAAGCGAGCATTCTTTTCTCTCTGTTTTTTTCTTCTTTTTTTTTAACTCTCGTGCGACTGTGAAAGGCATGGGTGGTTGTGTTGTTTTTTTTACGCAAAGCTTTTTACGGATTTCACTTACTTACCGTCTCCTCACTTTTTAATACAGCACATTTACTTTTTATTTCCCCCTCTGTCTCTTTATCCTTTTTATCTCTTTCTCTCTTTCTCTCTCGCTTGCTTACTGTTTTAATTTTTTTCTTGATTTTCTTCGACCGAGTAAAACTGGAGGGTGAAAGAGGAAAGGTTTTCGCTCGCAATCCATAGCTATGCTATGACTCACTTACCTCACAATTTGAAACCAAGACTCCTTTCTTCCATAAAAATTCATTTTCCTTCTTTAATTCACTCCAAGTCCCTATGATTCGACTCCAGCAAACTCGTTCCCTCTTTTTTTCAATTCATCGTGTTCACGATATTTTCGAGCGCGTTTCGTTCTCTTTAGTTCTTTATCCCTTACCCTTTCCCCCAACTTTTCTCAGCCCCGTATACCTACGACTCGACCTATTCACCTCTTTTCAATGAATAATCACTCACACAGCACTTACGCAATCAAAGAAAATTCTTCCACCCAATTCCCCTTTCGTAATCTTGTAAATTTCCAGCCACAGAAAAAGTACCCATGATCTCATATGATCTGGATACTTGAACTACACTCCTCGAACTCACGAAAGACCTTCGGATGACCTACTTCAAGAAACCTATACATCGACTAGATAAGATCCCCCAAAAGAGCAGTTGCGGTCAAATATTTTGTGCTTCATTCCAGGCGAACAAGATTATTTTGAGCTACTTTTGATGCATGACGTAATCTGAAATGTAAGACAACAGTGTGATTTATAATTTATGGAAAAACAGAGCATACGAATTTTGATTTTCACGTGTATCTGGCTGATGGTAAGATTGGTTTTTCGAATTTTCCATGGGAATCTTAAGAAGGATTTTGTCATTCATTTTGTTCTTGCTGCATCTTTTGTGTTTTCTTCCTTTCAACAATATGGTGGCGATTCTTTTCGTGCTGTACTAATTACGAAGCAACGATTTCGCGTGATTCAAGCTATTTGCACAACTGCACGATGTTCGTGGTCTTTTTCAAATTTCGCTTCACCAACGCGAACAGACAACTATCCCTCCGTCAGTCAACTCTTTTTGTTTTTTGCCTTTTTCTATTTCTTTGCCCTTTTCCCTTGCTCGTTTGTCACACAAAATGTACAAGTTTCAAAACCCCTTCATTTTCAACCTTCAAACAATCGACAAGAAACTGTTTTGCTTCTTCTACTTGGCTTTTTTTGTCGACTCTCTCGTCCACGTCTTTCTCCTCGACCATCTTTCTTGCATTCCTTTTTTCTTACTCTTCTTCCTCGTCGACTCGGAACGTCTGTGCTAATATTTTACAAAACTTTCGTACACGTTTCTCTCTATCGTCTCCGCAGTCCCTTCTTTCTCAGGCTCCATAAACTTTATGCTGGACTAAAGTTTGAGTAGCAAGATCTTGCACAGCGATGTCTATGTATATATAGGTTTAAAAATATATGAAAATAGTTATAGATATCATGACATGTTCAACTGGAAAGACTTTTTCGATGAAAACGACAGCGATAAGCAAAGAATTCTAACCCAAGAACATCAATCGAAAAAATGCCCCTTCGTCTTCGTCACGAACATCAATTTTCCCAAATACGTTTTTTCACGCTTTGTTTATACCGTCAAAAATATCAATGTAAATGAAAAATTACAATCTCTCTTGGACCAAGTGTGAACCGAAAAAATACTGACCAATTTTACTGGCCATTCGACATGTAATTCAAATGAAAGTTGGGAAAAGATAATCCCATGGATGTTCGGGCTGAATCGATGAGGAATGCCCCAGTAGATCGAGACTGAGAAGTCTTCACAAAAAAGAAGTCACGCTTTTCGACCACCATTTCGTTTTTCTCCCTCAAAGAACTATCGAAGAAGGGGTGAGGAAAAAAACATGCTTCATCCCCCCAACAGGCGAACTGGGTCGACACTCGGTCAGGAAGGACGAGAAAGCGTGTGGTAGCGAGTGGAAAGAGAGGAGGTAAAAACTTACGAAAGATGAAAAAGAACGACTAGCGACGTCGGGAGTTTAAGGGGCGGGGGGTCTGGAGAAAGAATTCACGACTACATTTCCGAAGAGTTTTCTCGTTGCAATCGCGAGCAATCGAGTATCCAAGACTGCGAGTTTTGCGACACACCCTTTCTCCCCGCGCACACTTACAAACACACATTTACGAAAATACACCCCCCCCAAAACCACCCTCTATGAGGAAAAGCAACCCTTCAGAAAACCAGCCAGCCAACCGAGGCAACCGTCATCTCCCTTTGGAGGCAAAACGCGGCGCGAATGTTTTGCTGCTTCGACGAAAACACGTTGCCCTTGTACACATGAACAAAAATAAGTGCACACACGGAAACACCCACGTACCAAAAAAGTAGATGACGTCGGGACCAGAGTTTACAAACACACAAACCAGAAAAGAACGCGCGTCGGAAGTTGCATTGCTTGATGTCTCCTCGTCGTCTCAAATGTACGTGGCTGCAAAATATTATTCCGGATAAAGAATCGAAATAGAAATAATAATACTTTTTTTTACGTCATTCGTTTTTACAAACCTTTCTCACCTTTTTAACATCAATTTTTTTTTTTTTTTCATTCCTGTCATATTGAAAAATATTCGTTCTTGCCATGGTTGAAGGAAAAATAATTATCACTCCTTCTTTTGGGGAATGATTGGTCCGTTGGACAAACGGTGAATGTCCAGAATCCCAGGTGCAACCCTCTGCAAAACTCCAATATTTCAAAAATAAAATGTTGTTCAATCCTCTTCCTCTTGCTTGCAAAGTGATCCCATTCCCATCTTTTGGATTTTTCTCAATATTCGGGTGAAAATTGAAGCATTTTACATCCTTTTTGCTGCCAACACATTAATTATCAGAAAATCGTTATTTCTTCCACCTGTTGGCTCCAACTCGTGGGTTAACTTGTGTAAGCAGCAAAATAAAGTATGTATTCGAGTAGGTTGCCTTCAATGAAGCGCTGTAGTGATTTTATTTATGTAAACTAAATGTTTTTTTTTTTTTTAATGTCAACACCAACCTTCTGTATTTACATCCAGCCTCGATATTGAAAAACGGTATTTCCCCTTGAACTTTGATAAAATATTTTGAAAAAAGTATATGCACGTACAAACCTTTTTCACCTTTTCAACATCAATTTTTTTATTTATCATTCCTGTCATATTGAAAAATATTTACTATGAAATCTTTGATTTACTTGAAGATTAGATCAGAGAGGTACAAGGGGAAAAAACTCATCCGTGTAATTAACTACCCATTCAGGAGCTTGACAGTTGATTTTTTTTGGGTTTGCAGCGCGTGTATATATGTTTGTACATGAATCCTTAGTTTTGACATGGGTACAACACAAATTAGGAGCGAAAATTACTCAACGAGTTTGGGGTTATGGAAGAGAAGTCGGAGTTTAGTGGTTGATGGTAGAAGATGCTTTTCCCGCAACATCAAAATTTCCCGCCAACTCGATTTAACACACGGTTTAAGACACGTAGAATTCCTTCGTTTTACCTCGCACTTGCTCGTTCACACATCAGTTTGCATCTCCCTTTCAATGTTTTATTCGTCTCACTCCATTCTCTCTCTCTCTCTCTCTTTCTCTGTCTCTTTCTCTTTCTTTCTCGTTCTCACTTTGGTGAAGAGGAAACGGGGCAAATCCACAGGGTCTTGTGTATTTCAGGTGTTTCCTAATTATTCGCACGACGCACGAGCTTCTCACGAAGTTTCTTGCCCCTTCTGTTTTCCCTGCACGCTCAACTTTCGACTTCTCTGGGTGAACCACCAATTTACCTTCAACGAGAACTAGTCAAAATGCAGTGAAAGAGAGAGATAAAGAGATTTTACTTTGTTTTTACACTTTTATAATACCTATGTCGTTTTTAATAATAAATACGAAAAATACAATGAAAAAATAACAATCCTCAAATTTTGAAGAAGGAAAAATAACAACCACGGATCTGTAGCTGGGTTTGTATAATTCGTCAACGCATTCAAACGAGTGAATAACATTTCATTCATTTTTTTATGTTGTGAGACAAGCTTAGTGAAGGGATGAAGAGGGCTTGCCGTGAAAAAGCCGTGAAGATGGGTAGGATGACGTCGCGAGTATGTAAAGAGAGAGAGAGCGAGAGAATGACGGAGAGAAAGAAGGATGGACCTGTAAAGAAACCGTTCGGTTTCGATCTTAACTTGCACCCTTTTTACTTTCGTAAGCTCTTTTTTTTCGTTTTCTTTCTCCACCCTTCAACAACGTCAGCATTATATATACTCTCTTGGGTCCATATTCTCTTGCCCTCTTTTGGCTTCTGTGTGGCTATGCATACATGTTCATCGATCGCTTATCGATTCGCTGACAAGGCTCCATTGAGATTTGCATCTTGCTGGCAGCGAGAGAAAGAAAGAGAGATACTAAGAGAAAGAAAGAGAGAGAGGAAGGAAAAAAGAGAGAAAAGAGGAAAGCCATCGACCAGGAACTGAACCCCCTTTAGCAAAGCAAACCCTCTGCCTTGCTTCCTGCGACCCAGAGCTTTCGCCTCGTGCCGGCATTTTATCCGGCAATAATTCGCCCACGGGGTTAAGGGATGAAGGACGATATATCGACGTTACCAACGTTATTTATCGCGATTCGAAGCTTCTCCCGTGTGCAAGCCCTCGTCACACCCCTACCTCTCTTTTCCTCTTCCTCTTCCTCTTTTACCTCACCTATTTTCAACCCCTAACCCTCTCGAGGTTACTCCTCCAAACATGCTGAGCAAAACTCGCCCAAAACTCAGTCCGCTTTCATGAGGAATTTAAATACTATTTTTATTTCATTTTCGACTCATTGGTTTTGAATGATTGAACTAATTTTGAAAAATTGTCTTTGTGAAACCTTGTAGAGAAAATAAATGTACTCAAAAACTTCGAAATAAAGAAGTAACTTACAATTCACTTTGTTAAAGACGTCGTAGTATTTTCAAATCCAAGAATCTCATGGATTCCCTCAATTTTCAGCTTTTAATTAATTTCTAAACAGCCCACATATGATTTCAATCTTCCATGCACTATTCAAATTCTCTTCATGATTTTTGTTGCGGCAGTGATGGTGCGTCGAAAATTATAATAACTGAAAAGTGTTGACACTGTTTCAAACGAAGGCAAAAAAAAACTGCAGGTTTTTCCATGTTTTTCCACGATTCCTCCAGGTCCGAAGGGGTTGACACGAGGGAGAGAGTGAGTTAGAAGGCGAGAGAGGTTGTTTTCTCGCGTAAACAGAATACACGGGATGCTGTGAGAAAAGTTGGAGCGTGTCGGACAAAACTGTCCGGGTCTTTCTCTTCCCACAGCCACAAAATTTTCAACCCCTCGAGCAAGGCATGTCCACGCTCGAGGAAACTCATGAATTCTCACTCTTCCCCACAACCTACAGCTCCGTCAGAGTCTTCGTGAGTGTTCGTGTATGTTTTTCCTCATTCTCAATGAAACTCGACGCTTGGCAATTTTTGAAGAATTCTTCCGTACCTTTCGTTGACATATTTTTCATTTTTTTATTTTCACTTTTATTTTTTTTTCGATTTTTGTACGTTTTGCTTGAAGTCACGGGAAAATAAGGTTCTCTCAAAACGTACACACGCGGCGATGGAAATATTGTTGAAGAATAAAAGAAAAACAAAGTATAGACGAAAATTTGCACAGAAAATAAATGATGAAATGTGTCGAAATATTCGTGGAAGCATAAGTCTCTGATCAATCTTGTCGATAGAATATTTCGACATTGGTGAAGAAAGAAAGTACATATAACGAAAGAAAATGGAGATAAAGTGCGATAGATAGAGAAATGCGCCATGCAGTTTTCCCGCCAAGTTCATTCAACGTCTCGGGGATCGTGTCTGGATGTAAGCCAAATGCTGAACACGCGCAAGATTTCTAGACCTGGGCTGGATTATTCTTCGACGTGAAGCAGTACAGAAGCAAGAGCGGCAAAGTTGAACCGAAGCCCATCAGCTATTCTCATGTCATCCCTATGCGTATACATACACATCATACATATATATTCGTATGTATAGACTTTCGAAGCCCTGATGAAACCTCACCTGTCTTTTCGTCTCAGCTAGATTTTCTGACGCATATATGTACTCTCCTTTCACCCCGAGTGCATCGAAGCGTTGCAACACACGCTCCGTTTCTCTAATGAGGTCAGGACAGGGTCACCCATCCGTGTGCTGTATTATTCGTTAAACTATTTATTCGCACCTTAATTTAAGAAAACAAAAAACAGGAAATCACTTGCCTCAGCCAGGCTTACAAATAAAATATTACCGTTACCCAGTACATTGTAACGGATAATGAAAAAAATGTCCACAACCAATTAGTTACCAGTAATAACCGCTCCTGGTAATAGTCTCCCAGGTATACTACCATTCGATCATTTCGACTCAGGCCAACGACCGTAACCGCTATACTGGTGAACGAGTGACGCTCAATTACCATCGATGGGTCATTTTGACCCGGGCCAAAACCACTACCATTCCTGTTAATTCAACAACCCTCGATTACTACATACCGTTGGGTCATTCTGACCCGAGTGGAAATCCTGACTCATTACAATGTTATGCCACATTGACATTATTTTTATTACGAAATGAAATTTAATGCTTCATTCATTTTTTTCAATAGAATACTTGCAACACTAACCCCAACCCTTCACATGTGAGAATTTAATAAAAATACTCCATACAATATTATAAGATGTCGAGAACAAATATTTTCGAATGACAACTTGCAGTCGAAAGACTAGACAATACGTTCGCACGAAGCAAAAGTTTGTTATAAAGCAGAAAGTTGAATTTGGGAAGCATATTTCTGAACTTGAAATTAAAAGAATCGATTATGTGGAATAAAAATTCATTTGTACGTAAAATAATTGATGATCGATTGAACAATGATTTCCGTACTCGTAATTTAAGGATCTTATCAACGAGACTGTGGGCATGAACTTTTGGGTGAGAGCGAAGATTTTGCACATCCGTATTTCTATTCATATTATAATACATACATATGTAAACGGTAAAATGCCGAGACGAGCAGAATGGCATCGTAGTATTGGCTCGTGGCCAGTTCCATGCCATGTTGCTCAATGAAAATCTTTTCTGGGTTAGTTTCTCCCTTCGGCTCGCCCTCCTCTTTTCTTTCTACATGCACATACTCACGCAAAAAAACACACGCACACATCGACGAGGGAGCAATTTTCAAGCACCCGTTTGTCGATCTCTTGAAAACGTGTGCACGTTGGTTCGCGAAAGCAGTAGAAGGGGTAGTTCTTTTGCGTTAAACGTAGGAATACGTTCACACCGATCTGAAGACTGGCCACGAGCCAGCCGACGATACGCGAATATATCTATATAAATATCTATATAAGGAATAAAGGAAAAATTTAGTGAGTTTAAGAATATCTAAGGACCGTCTCGAAGTAGAGAAAGTCGTTATTTGGTTAGACCAAAAGAAAACCCACAGTTTCCTCTTCTTGGGGTTCTGTGTAAAATTTTATCGATATACACATATTAATCGGGTGCGGGATCGAGATTCTCAGTAAGAGAGATACAAAGAGTACTGTTGGAATATTTTTTGACAGCTGCCAAAGCCGTTGGTCGATAAGATTCACGGAAAAACGAAGCGAGTTACCAAAGTTAAGAGAGATTGCAGTTTAAGGGTAGGTCACGCGACACACAGCTACCAGAGGTCGTTGCAAACGTTTTTTCCAACAACTCCTGTCCGGAGCACAGATCTTGTGTAAGGTGAAGGCAGAAGCTGCGGAAGAAGTACTGCTCTGTGCCTGCATATAAGTGTATAGGAGTTGAAAAAAAGGAAGAAGATGGAGAAGAAGAATCGAGAGAGGCGTCATATGACACATGCACCGCTACGGTAACCCAGATACCCCCCGGATATCCTCATAAATACTCTCCATCCGTATCCGTACTTCGGCTCTTATCTCGATCCTCTAAGAACCGCTACCAAAGTCGGTCTTGGGAACCGGTTGTGTTTCTAATCTTAAAAACCGGTTCATTTTTATTTTTTATTTTCATTTTCTCTGTTCGAAATTTTTAGTACCGTGTCGATTTTCTTCATAGAAAAACTGCTTTTATTGAGACAACTGAATTAATAAGGTCACCTTCACCTTGAGAGGGTAAACACGATCGAATCTTTCGGCGAGGAATAGATCCGAGCGCCTTGATGGATGGACTGTGTAAGAAGTAGTCAAAATCTATCCTTTAGGTACTCGACATTTACATACATCACATATGAACATAAAAGCCAGGGGTGCTCTTTCGCTTTCTCGAACCTCGAGCCGCGTACTTCTTTTATCCCGGCGTCAAGCGAGAGTGGCAAGCGAGAGGGAAAAAGCGTACAGAAGTATATCGACGGTCTGGAGAGAAACAGAGATGAGAGTGAGAAAAAGAGAGAGATAGAGAGAGAGAGAGAGAGAGGAAGAGAGAGAGAGAGTGCGGGAGGGAGGAGGGGGAAAGAGAGATGGATGGAGATGAAACGAGAGTGGGAGAGGAGGAAGCGCAGCAGGGAATGCCAGGGCATTAAGTATTCCCGTTGGGTCGGCTACGAACTGGCGTGTCCCGTACTCGGTCGATGTCAGGCTGGGAGTCGGAGCTCTCTCTCTCACGGGTGCTGCTCGGCTGGCTCGTTGGTGGTGGCGGCGGTGGTTCCCTTCGTGAATCTCATCCCCCTCTCTTATGCTGCACCTCCTTCTCCGCTCCTCTTTGCTACCGGGACGTCGCGACGACGAGTGTGAGAGAGTAAGAGAGAGAAAGAGGGGGAAACACGAAGGAAGAGAGAGGTATATAAATGCATATAGAAATCCGTAGAAACAGAGGAAGAGGCGATGTGTACTCGGGAGCGCTCGAAGTCGCGTGGAGGGGTAGAGAAGCAAGAGAAGGAAGAGGAGGAAGCCTGAGTGGAGGAAGTGCGCGAAGTAGTGGGAGTGAATACTGGAGGGATGAGCGCATGCGCGGTAGCGCCTGGTTCAAGCGAACGTAGAAGTGGTAGGGAGTCGATGTGTCTCTCTCGCACTCTCTCCTCGCTCCCATCACCTTCTTTCTTTCCCCTTCTACTACCCCCGAGCTTTACACGCTCGCTCCCACTCTCTACTTGATTCCCGCGCGCGCACCCCTCACACCAGCTCACCGTACATTTCTCTTCTCGCTTCCTCTATCGTTCTCACAAGGGCAAAACTACCCCTACAATCTACTCCCACCCCTCCACCCACGCTTTTCAACGTCCTTCTCTCTCCATCTCGCGCTTGCCGTCTCTCTCTCTCTCTCTCTCCCTTCTCGACGGCTACGGGCGAACTGCCCGGGCATCCCACGGTCGTCCCATTCCGTTCTCGGCGCCACAACGCGTAGCATTATTATAAACCTCGATATAAAACCGGACAGAGAAACGCACGACCACCTGCCCGATCGCTTTTTTTCTTCGTCCGCGCGCTCTCTCCATCTTTCTCTCTCTTTGTCTATCTATTTTTCTCTCTCTCCCTCGTTCGCTCACAACGGTCTCTCGTTTTCTGCAATCGTCGGCCTGTCGCGCCCGCGTGTGTTTTTTCCTCTGTGTGCGGGAATTATCGCTGATTCTCGTTTACACTTTAAATTATCTGATACTCGCAGATATTTTTAATATCACGTGACTCAACCGCGCCGAGAAAAAAGTTTTTAATTCTATGCTATCATCCCGTTATAACACACTGCGATAAATCTAGTTGCAGTGGATATATCCCTCGTGTGAACCGACCGGTTGAAGAATCGCGAGACTCACCACTTACCACGAGTTTTCAATTTTCCGTGTTGCTTTCCCTCTAAAGTAAGTGGCCGTGTGTGCGTGTTCACGCGTATGTGTGTCTGTGCGCGCGTGCGTGTCTGTAAAAAACAACGCGTGCTGTCATCATTATCGTCAGAATACTCGTTGTACAATTATCAAAAGCAAATTTAAATCGTGTCGTTTTTCTTTGTCACACTTTCTGTTAACATCGAGACAAAACGTGAAAATCAAACTCGTATACGCTCCATCGAAATTCATGTGTACCTCGTGTTTTAACGTACTTACATTAATATATATGTACATGTACATATATACGCCAGCGAGTATAACAAAGTGTTAAGGGAGTGAGAGAGAGAGAGAGAGAGAGAAAAAGAGGTGACATACACGTGCGTCCATCAGGAGCGCAGGAATACGTACAAGAACGTGGCAGGAATTCAAATAAAAGCACATCACATAACATTCAAACACACATAAAAATATAAAAAAATACACTGAAAAATAGCTGAAATTCAAGAGTGGATTATCGTGTCGTGAAAATCTGATACGTAATTCTCATCGTCGATGTGTTTTCTTCCCGTGCTTTTTATTGTTATTGAAAATATAATAATAATTATACAATAAAATCTAATAACAATCGAAGTGAAAACGAAGGATTTATCGATTCCGCACGTTTTTATTTACCTTTCTCTGCCGGTCAGAAAAATTATCATAACAATACGAATACATAGTAACTGCGAACAGGAATATTTCGTGACTTTGTCAAGGTGAGGTGTTTGTAGTGAAGTGACAGGTGAAAGCTGTCTCTTACAAAGTACATAAATATATATATATTTATGTGTATGTATATATAATATTCAATTTATATATATATATATAAATATACGTATTATTATAAATACGTGTTACAAAAGAATAAATAAATAAAATTTGCAACGATTCTCTCGCACAGTGAGAGAATTGTTTAGTCGGCCTCGCAACGACGCCGACTAATTGGTACGTAAACGGTACTCAGTACCAAGAAAACAACTGTCAGCCAAAGGCTTACACCACGGCGGTCACCACGTACATCACACCGCTAATCACCTCTGAAAAGGTATGATCTATATATGACAAATATTCAAAAAGGTTTTCAAGAACTTTTTGTAGTCTGTTAAAAAGAGTTATAAAATTTTTATTGTTCCATTTTTGTTGTTAGTTATTTTTATTATTCCATTTTTTTCACACACTGAAGTATAAAGAAATAAATAAACAAACATGTTTTGCATAAATTAAATGTCAAAAATAAAGCAAGACTCTGGTTTTTTGGGTATAAAAACACGACAAGAGTGAAACTGCTTTTTTATATTTTCGTCTGACTGGTACGAGACATTTCCACTTGGATGGCTGTCCGATTGAGACAGTAAGTTGTTCGGGATGGCGCGAGAGCTTTCAGTTTTGACAAAAGGCTCCGTCATCTCTTTGTTAATACCCCATTGCATTTTTTTTTTTGCTTTCGGTTCTCTATATTTTTCTCTCTCTTCTTTTCTTTATCTTTACTTCCTGTTATTCATTTCTTTCTTTTTATATCGTGTCTCGTTAAGCCCGAAATCTCTTTTTTATCGTGCGATTTTTCTCTTCGTTGCCACACGAGGCTTCTCCCACTCGCGAAGAGCTCGTTAAGGATGAACGAGTCAGTAGAGAAAAGAGTAGAAGTCGAGAACGAGATGAGAATTAATGGAAATAAGATATCCCTCACCCAACCCCTTATTCACTCTCATTTCATCTTTTCTCTTACGAATATAAATATGTATATATATTTACATAGACTAAAAACAACAGTTGTCTATTTTTTTTTTCTATTTCTCCTATTTCCTCACGCATGAACTATTTTTCGCTGATATTTTTATTCATACCATTTCTACAATGAAATTTCTTGGCTCGAGTATAAAAGTTCATAAAAAGAGTACCAAAAAACATTAGTCAGAAACACACTCCCATCGTGGGTTTAACTTTTATATATTTTTCAATTTCGAAAAGAGAAAATTCGTTTAAAATTCCGATAAAAGAGATTAAAAAAATTGCTATTGAAAAATGCATATCAATTCTGCGGATTTGAAAATCAGCGATCCTCGTGGTTAAATGAGATAAAAGTAGAATTGCAAAAAAAAAAAAAAAATCTAGGTATTTCGTTGCTCGGAGGAGGGGGAGGTTGTTCTATCACCGAGTAAACCGGGAGACGGATAGAGATCGATATTTCGCGCGAGTAGACGAGAAAATATCTCCCACACTCGCCAGATGGGATAGAAGGGTGGTTCACCGCAGGGATTAAAGGAGAAAATCGGTTTTCTCGCGGTTGCCTGGCTGTGCGAATGCGAGTAATCAGTACTTGCATCGAAGAGACAACGAGACAGAAAAAAAAAGAAATAACGTTGAAACAGATTGTAGCCAGTATTTTTTTTCTGCGCTTTTTTACTTGGCAATTTTCAGATGTCGATAAAAGCTCTGTCTGACTTTCATCCTCCAGAGCATTTGCAATTAAGCCGCTCAGAAAGCGTATTAAGTTGACAAAGTAGATGATTTAATTGCCCATTTTTATCCAACAAAACATTTGAAACAGTCGAAATTTCAAGAGATTTTTACTTTCGGGCTGGAGCAAGTGAAAAAGGGTTGAAAAAAAAACAAATAGTAAAAACCTCGGTACTTTACGTTTTAATAGCTATACCTGGCAGTTTGAATGATTTTGGAACGTGCAGAGAGGAACTTGACGTAGAAATAAAATAGTAACACATTTATAAATGGACGTGTAGAGTAGGCGTAAAACGATAGGATTTCCATCATGCATGATAGTGGAAGATAGGAAGAGTTCGAAACAGGAATTAGGATCCTCTCGATTTTGCGGAAAAGAGGAAAAGAACGATAGAGTGAGGGAGCGAGAGAGAATACTATTTCGTCTTGTTTACATCGAAACCCTTTCAAATCGAAGCGATGGGAGGGTTCAAGTATATAGCTATGGCTCTATGGATGTGTACACATGGTATTCTAGATCTACACCTACCGTCGTCCTGGTACATTACCTCCTAACTTTTCTCTCTTTGTCATACTTTTCTCGGACTTTCGAATACTCAGTGAGAACTTTCGATTCTGCAAATACGCAGATACGTCTCGAAATATGGATGGAAAGTATTACACAACGTGGCATGCCGTAAAGTATTCTTTCATTTTTGTTGGATATTATCCTGTATTTCGTTCGCTATTTTATTGAATTTTTTTCAAGATATTTTCTGCACAATAAAAAAATATGATTTTAAACGCTCTGGATATAAAACGTAGAAAAATATTATGAATAATACCTGACAGTCTCTGGGTCACAAAGGAAGAAAGAAAAAATCAATTGGAAAATAGCGAAAATTTAAAGTATATTTTTCATCGAATTGACGTAAAATAGCCCATAGATTTAAACACATGTGAACAGAGTGAAACTGAGAAATTTCAGCAAGTCCTCTTTTCTCTTCTGAACACCGCTTTCATCCCTCTATGCACCCTCATCCTACTGACAAACGACCGAAATGCAGAAGTAGGTTAACTCCACTCTCGGTTCTCTTCAACCCTCCATGCTCGGTGGTATTCTATTCTCTTTCTTTCTCTGCCCTTCTCCTCTTTCCCTACAGTCCTCCTATTCCCTCCCTTCTTCGATCCACACCAGCCTCTACCAGTCCTTAGCATCGAAAGGAAAATCCTTATCCCTCCCAAACAATCCCACAAGCTTCACCATTTCTCTTTCTCTCCTACGCTCTCGTCCAGTTTCATCGACGTCGTTTTTCACCTTACCCTTTTTCCTTAGCTCTTGATCGCCTATCCAATTTTTTTCCATCTCAATCTTTTCTCTCCACTTGCTCGGGACAAAAGATTTTCTTTTTATAACGATTTTTATCGAGTTGTATCGATGACAGTACTTTCAGTAAAATACATTCTTTCAATAATTGATCCTATTTACTTCCAAAGAATTATTTCTCCGTCAGTCCATATTTCGATATTTATGACAAAATTCAAATATATTTAGAATACTGATATCAACGAGTGAAAACAGTCATCGAAAAAAATGTATTTTCAAAGTAGATATGACCTGTGACGAATCAGACAATGATTACATAATTGTGTAATTGAAAAAAGCGAATGTAAATCATGCGATTAATCACGCTAAACTTATAAAAAATTCTCGGTATTCTGGTCAGCGTTTTTAACGCTTTCATGACATATTGATCCACTACTTTAGTCTCTCTGCCTTGTCCATTTATCAAAATAGTTCACTCCAATTATCGTGCTCGTGTGTCAAACAAATTTCACTCGTCGATGTTACGAAACGAGTGCCAATACAGTTAGTAACACCGCGAGAGAATATAATATGATTAACCATCGGTGTAAAAGTCCCGATAACGAAGCGAGAACGAGCTCTTGTTAAAAAAAAAAAAAAAAAAAAAAAACCCACCCAAACATCGTTGAATGGAGAGCTTTAGTGGATTGTGTGGCCGACATTTTATTATTCGAGAATGAGAGAGAAATAGAGAGAGAAAGAGGGACAAAGCATTGTTAGCACTTTTATTATGACTATACAACATTCCATAAATATGAATTATATGCGAATGTAAATGAAGCATTTCATGCAAAATACGTATACTTTTTAGCCAAATTGTTATTTGGAATACCCAACAATTTATGTCCTCGTTCGATATTAAAAACAAAACAAATACATGTCCGTACATTTTCCCCTTAAACTCCCAAAATGATTTTTATACATTCTCGATTAATAAACCATGGAACGCGAATAGCAATGATTTTAGTGTTCGACTAACGGAATTATGTCTTTTTCATTAAATTTATTGAAGGAATTACGTCTTTTTCATTAAAATTTTTACATATGTACTTATAAATATCTATCTTTATCGTTTGCGCAATTTTGATCCATAAATTAGAGACTTGGCGCATGGTATTGGCTCGATATCCAACTATTGCCGCCCGTCATATTATTAATTAGCCCCTATCGAGGTTAACCTCAAATTTCTAGCTCTATGAATTTTATAACTCGTTACGCTTCAACAGGCGACAAAAATAACTATCGGTAGGAGGAACATTTTGGCAAACAGTGAGATGATTTTTTTCCATTGAAAAATCACTGACAAACATTTACAATCGTTACTTTAATTACCGAAGGAAGTATCGTTGATCAATCCATTATTGAAATATTCAAAAGTTTTTGTAGCACAAAAAGTCGAGCAAAAATCCTTTTATTTTGCGATAACGAAAAATGAGATTGGGCGTGACGAAAGATAAACATTCGCTGGGAATTCACGCGTAGAATCATGGGTCTGAGAACGGTGAATAGGATTTTTGTGAATAAACAAAAAAAAAAGTGAAAAAATAGAACAGCGACCTTTGAATATTTTTCGACGGGAGAAGTATCATCGGTGGGTGAAAATGGAGCAGATTTTTTTTGCTGCCTACATCCCGTGGCGGTCTGCACGTTCGCATTGAATGTAGCTCGGTGCTGAGTGAACGAGTCGAAATCAAAAAGAAGCAAAGAGAGAAAAAAAAAAAACAAAATAAAAAATGAAAAAATAAAAATAGAGACAAAAAAATGAGAAAGAGAAAACGCTCAACTATCATCCCCCGACATTAATGCGGATCAAAGGAAAAGCTCGTACAAAATGGGCGACGAGACAGGGGGCTGGGAAACTTCGCTTATATAGACGCGCAGCTGATGCTCGATTCGTGAACGTCAGGCTCGTGCCATTCCCGAGAGAATATTACGTATATATCTCTATAGAACCCTTTTCTTCGTTTTTATCCATACTTCGCTTACTAGGGAGCTTTTATCTTCAAGCTTTAAAGAGTGACGCGTGATTTTCCAATATATACTGCAAGAGCAAGCGAGATAAATATATAGTGAGAAAAAAAGACCGAGTGGAGATATTTCGAAGGGTTGATATGGCAGCATTGGCTGTGGCGGATGATATATAGAATTGTCAGGAGAGATCGCAAACGTCGGTACATCTAAACGGTCCATGAGGCAAAAGGGGTTGATTTTTATTGTCCACTCTTTACGAGATATTTTCCTATAAAGAGAAAAAGCCCTTGTGACACTGCCTAAAAATGGCTGACTTCCAGCCGTTTTTTCTTTCGTTTTTTTCTTCTTTTTTATACAGTAACTCAGATGCCATCTATATTTCTGTACTTTTTAGTGTAGTTTTCCACGTGTTTGAATAGACGATTTTTCTTTTATTTTCCATTTTTGTCTTTTTTTTTTTTACACACCAACAAAAACATATTTCGAGTAACATCGTTTGTTTTTATAGCATTTCCGAAAATATTTATTTGCTGAGAAGAAGGGGTAGGAAAAAGTGGCTCTATCTCAAGTTTTTATGTTACCCCTCGGCTTAAAAATACCCTCGAGGCTCTCGATTATGAACGTGGCACACCACTTCACCCCTCCATCCCTGTCTCGTTTACTCACCCTTGGTAATATGGCGTGCTGGGATTCCCTCGTAATCCGATAAAGTCGCAACTCAAACAGTTTAAGTCAGAATTGCGATGGCCTGAACGCCGCAGACCAAACCGTCCCTTAAAAAAATATATATCCATAGATATTTTTGTGCATATACGGAAAATAATGTAAGACTAAAAGAAGCGAAAAAGCTAAGATTATTGGAGATAAATACGTCGTTTCGGACACTTTCTTACTTTCTATAATGGGTTACCACTGAGGAAAGGAGGGTCGATCCACACTCATAATAAATACCACACCAGAAAAGTGTTTTATTCTCTCATCCCTTCGACATTCATAACTGTAGCGTCTTGCGAAAATGAAATTTCCCAACGTTCACCGAGAGTAACGCACTTTAGCTATCCTCAAGGGAAAAGGAATAAATGGAATTCCATGAATTCAATTGACACCACTGTCGCAACCTTAAATGGATTTTCCTTTTTTCTCACTTTTCCAAACGCAAACGTAGCGATGAAATTCCATCCCACGTAACATATTTTCATAAATAATTCGTGCTTCAGTATATATGGAGCAAACTAATTGCATTTTTACTTTTATTCGACAAATAATTCTATTCATTTTGAATTCTTTTAATATTTTTAAATATTGCAGCTGACGTGAAACTTTATTCATCACTTCCTTTATGCCAATAGAATTAGAAACTAACCAAACCCACAAAAAAACCCCAACTCTCAGCAAACAAGACCAGATAAATATATAGAGTCAAAAATGCACTCAAAATATCCAAATGATCAATTTTCATAATCGTTGCACTCTTACACGATTAATACACATTCATACATTTTGTTTTTTTTTTAACAATAACTTAAGAAAGTAAGTGACGCGTAGAATTCGTAAATTTTCCCACAATTCCACTGTAAAAAAGTGAAAGACACTCAACAATAATTACCCCATTTAATCTCTCGAAGATATTAATGTATAGCGATAGATTCGTGATGGTACAATTTCGACCTCATGGTTTTCTAAAATGTTTGTTTTGATTCGAACAAGTGTTAGTACGCTTAGGAATCACGAATTAGAAACTGATACTATTTTTTTTTTGCGACATGATTTGGACGTTGTAAAGTTGAGAATCACAGATTTTTCAACGTTCCACTGAGATGCACGTTTAGCATGTTGAGGTAACAGGTTATACTCTCTCGTTAGCCTTGAGTCACGGTGCCGGTTGCACGTTTCCTTTGAGACACGAAAAGTAAGAGGGAGGATAGAGAAGAACGGAGTTGTATAAGGGAGAGAAATGCGAGAACCATGAGCGTAAACCCATTCGCGCTACGATGGACATAAGACCACTCGCGTTACGCATTTGCACACTGCGAAATTGCGTCGCGGAACGTTATACGCCTTCCCAAGAGCGCAGATGTAAAACAAAACTATACTCTTCCCTTGTACTCGCACCATCCTTCTTCTTTGCCTTTTTTTAAATATCCTTGCATCTAAAAGAGATTCCATTCGGAACCGGTTTTTCGGGCCCATTCAAAAGTCTCCAATATCCTATTTGTTTACCAAGTATATAGAAAAAACCGAACCTTTTATGAAAAGTTTTCAAAATTCTTTCCCCCTTTGGAAGACCTTTGCCACGCTCATACGATTAAATTCTGGAAAATGCGATCAAAAAAAGAGAACTGTTGCTAGAGATTCAGTGATTTCTCTTCATTTCGTGAAAATGGTGGAAGAGACCGGCTGTAATCTTCATTTCATGCCTTCACGCCATTACAATGGAATATGTTCTTCGGATATTCAATTTAGAGTATTAGTAAAATGTTAATTGATCGGGAGATGCAAAATTCCAGAATCATGGATAGAAAAGTACCAGGGGCTGATTTTTATTTCACGGTCCCAGTCGTCCAGGATTTTTTGATGATCAATAGATTCTGGAACTTTTCGTCCTCTCTTCCTGCTGCAATAAAACTTTCGATAAACACTATAATCAATCTTAGTACAAATTCAGACCCTCCTAGCTCTGGGGAATTTCGAAAAAATTTATCTGTCAGATTGTATCGAAAATCTTGACAATTTCGTAGGGCAAAAGAACACATGCAGAATGTTTCTTTTTTCTTGTACATAAGAAGGAAAAGGAAAGCTTTGTCGTAAGTCTCAAGGGTGTGATTCGAAGGGTATTTTTCCCATGGGTACAAAAAGTGAGGGGCGTTGTCCTTCCTTAAGGAAAATCGAGAGATTTCATGAATAATGGTAGGGTCGAAAGCTCGACGAACCGTTTTCTTGTGCGAGAGTATATGTGCTGGTCTTGCAATTATCTTTGGTCTGTTTTCCCTCGTTGCCACCAATTCGGTGAAATGCTTCTAAACTACCTCGAAACACGATCAAAAAGCACAAGGAGCTTTGCAGGTTTCATGTACTTACGTTTCATGTACTTACTGAGAGAGTTATTAGTGAGACTTCTTGGTGAGTTCGTGTACAAGATAACAAGAGAAAGAGAGACAAAGATAACAAAGGATGAAATTTAAGGGATGAGGGTTGAAGAGTAAGGGTCAGAACTACCGGACAGCGCGATAAGAAAGCCTGAAGGCATTTCAAGCCACATCAACTGAGGTTCTGGGCCAAAATGGTTCCTGATAACCTAGAGACCATTTTCGCAACAACAACAAAAAGAACACAATCCCCTTAAAGAAAATACCTTCTACCCTTGGGCAAAGTTCGCTTCGCTATTTACGACCTTCACTATTGTAACTTCCGAAAAGTCCAAGGTGAGAAATCGAACATGGTATAACATGACTTTGGTGATACGTGGGATCTTGAGCCAAAACCTGACGTGGTCTAGGAATTCTTTATCCGAATGCTCAGGGTTATTTTCACCCGAGGATTGAAAGAAAGTAAAGTAATAAATTGTAAAATCACAATTGATCAATAATAAAGAAAGAAAACAGAATGTCATCCAACGTTACATTTGTAATCTCTTCCAAATATTTCCAATTTGGATGACTGTAAAAATAAATTCATCATTCTTCAGAGGCATATCAAAAAAATAGTTTGCCTCAGCAAAACGTGGTATAAAAAAAAATGAATGTCTAGGCTGTGGAAGAGAGATGAAGGAAAGAAACGATTGGCGTGCATTCAACAATTCTTTCGTACGTGACTCAAAAAGGGAAAATCAAGGGTGGTACGGAGCGAGCCGACGGAGAGGGAGAGACAGTGTTTCAGGATAAAACTGTTCGTAACCGACCAGGATGATAAGCATTTTACTCGGCTCTATTTTCCGTGGTTCGCTCTGAACTGTCATTCAACTTCCTTTTACTCAATTCCTTCTCATCAGGGTAAGAAAAAAAAAAATCACCCGTACCCTTCATATCTTTTCCGATAGAGTCATGCGATGCTCGCCTCTATTCCCCTCTGCCTGTTTATTTCTCTCGTTTTATCTCAACTGGTCGTGCGGCTTCTTTTGAAATTGAATTGGGAATTAATCGTGCAGCATTCATCAGCTTCATAAGATTTACGATTTGAAGAGCACCCTCTATCGTTTAATCGTAGATTTTTCTTTCCGTTTTTTTCCGCCTTTCATTTTGCTGTTGACAAATTAAAAAATCCTATTTGACCTCAAGTTGACCTTATTAGGCTTCAATACACTCGTATTTCGAGACGAGGATGTACACCTTAAGCCAAGGGGTTATACGATGCAACCCTCGAGGTCCAAGCTGTCGTTTGTAATTAATCCAACTATACCTCCAGGCTTACCAGGGCTCAGGCATTCAACATCTTGGTCGAACAAACGTGCCACCACGTTTCCCCCCTCGTTGCCATTCGCCTACTTCCATTTTGCAATCTCTCGGTGAGAGAAGTGGAGTGCAACAGGATTCGATATCGCACGTAAACCCTGTCAATTTTCCCTTGTATTGGGCTCTAAGTTTAGCAAGTCTCCATTTCCGCAGCACAATGGTATCCACGCTCCATTAATAAATCAATCTTCTTGAACCATCCGGATGAAAATGGCTGCTATAAATGTCACTAAGACGCTGCCGCAATGTGTCCCATACTATCAAAATTTTGGATCGTCGTAACTTTCTCCCAAATCACCGAATTCGAAAGGGACGTTTGACCATGAACCTCTCTCTCTTTTTTTCTCAAAGTTCATCAAATCTTAAACCGATATCAGTGACGAGGAGAGGACAGAAACTCGGATAGTCGACAATTTTATCTTCTGGCGCATTGAATAATGAAAAAATAAAAATAAATGAACTCTGTGAAAAAGAAGGTGGTGGCTGGTATTTAGGGGTAGACAGAAAAAAAATACGGGCATGGCGAGAAGGGGTGAGAAAGGAATGAGAGAAAAATTGAGTTGAGGGTCGAAAAGGATAAGTATATAGTATGGGTGCAGTATATGTGGAGTCTTGTATTTCGCCTCTTTGCCACAAGTTTTCGTATATACTACGATGCTTGTCTGGCCATCCCCCTGGCGAGCGATGAAACTATAAAGCTACTCTCGGTAAGTTGTAAAATTGTAATAGCCTTCCGGTATTTACATAATGCCGTAGCATAATAAGTGGAACTCTGTCTTTCCATATATTATATACGTACGTATAAGGGGGTATGTGCTTGTGTGTTTGTTTCTCTCTCTCTCTCTCTCTTTTTCTGTCTCTCTCTCTCGCTCTGTGTTTGTGTGTGGTGGTTAAGCCGTGAATATCTCTTCTGGTCGTTTCGCTCAGTGCACACAACCAACGTGATCATTCTTTATGTGTGTACGAGAATGTCCGAGAAAGTGGAGTCTCTCTTATCTACACTAACGCGCAACGAACCACGATGTGAATTGTACTCTTTTTTTTCGCGGCGTCAAGTCTTATTCCTCGGCTTTCAGGAATTAAATAAAAATAGTCATAATATGAAGCGATAAGAGAACAAAACCTTGGTGATCTGTTGGTTTGTAAATTTAATCACTTCTACAATCCAGATGCGTTATGTGCAAAGAGCCATTTTTTTGTAACTCTCATGCGGTGAATCAACGAAAAATGATGAATAATGCATTTCTTTAAATTTCTACACTAAATCATTTGGTGCTTCAGAAAGTGTCTGCGAATGCAGTGATTTAATTGACGGTGTGATATAAATTTATCCAGTTGTGAATTAATTACAATCTATTTTTATCAGAAAACCCATTTTCAAAATTCCATGATGAAATTCTTTCATTTTCTCCGGAGATTCGGTGAGATACGAAAATTGATATTAGAATAATGGCGCATAACAAGGAAGCACCGATATCATTTACTTATTTAAAAAAAAGTTCGTGTTTTTTTCAATGAATTTTTTATCTGTGCGTAAGTAATAGACTTTCGTATCATTGGCTCGATTAATACAGGAATCGTAATCTTCCCTTTTCACGTCTTTTATTTTTGTCCCAAACCCAAGCAAGTGAGGCAACTGGTGGAAGAGTGAGTCGTCCAAATCCAACGGGCAACAAGTTTCCCCTTTTCTCCATCAAGCCCTTCGAATATCGAGGCTCAAAGCCTTCAACCCCTTTATCGCAATTCTCAATGGAATTTCGAGCTTTTTTCGCCCATTTAGCCTTCCAATTTTTTATCTTTATTTTGTTTATCTCTTCGCTGAGCCTTTTCACGTTTTCTTTTGTACTTCAACCGTTTACACACCCTTGAACGAATTCTTTACGCATTGTTATTATCGTTGTATCATTTTCATTCTTTATAAGCCATTATTTTTATCGTTATCGTTGAAAATGAAAGTGTTCGTAAGATATTTGTTTTTGATTAAAAAATCCTACAGATTTATTCATCCCTCTTAGGGATTCTTAATTTTCGTTGAGTTCTCGGTATACGGTAAGACTCACGAAAATCTAGAGTAGGAAAATGTTTCTTCACCGTTCTGTATTTCAGGTTTTTCTTACTTTTTATTTCTTTGATAGGGCTCGGGATTCACGTACATTTTTTTTTCCTTTTTTATAGTAAAATACCCTTGCTTCTTAAATGTGAATGAAGAATGGCGAAAGGAAAGAGAAAAAATGTAACGGGAGAAAGAAAGAGAGAAGGCAAGAGAGAGAGAGAGAGAGAGAGAGATAGGAAAGACGGCTAATCAGCGAAGTGTATAAAGTCTACAGGTTTAAAAAGGGGGTGGAGAGGTACGGAGTAGCAGGGGGATGAAAATGAAATCGCGACTACTGGGATTTTCACGAAAATTAAATAAATATCTCGGTCTCTCTCTCTTTCTCTTTCTCTCCTTTTCCCAATCTAGCTGAGTTTTTATTTCAAACTCTCGTTCTCCAGCAGCCTCCCTCCCTCTTGCCTCTTCCAGTCGCCTCCCTCGAGTTCTTCTCGAAAAGTAGCTGGCTTCACTGGCTCGAGTCAACGAATTCTCGTGTTTTTCCTCTCCTTTCTTTCAACCGTGGATCCGTTGAGCAACGAAGAAAAACGAGACGAGAACCGAGGAAGGGAGACAAGATTTCCCGCAGACTTTCTTTCGGGAAGAAGAATCGCAAACTCGGGGATGGTTTTGTCTCCGATCTCTTGGGTTGGTTCGGGATGAAGGAAAAAAAAAGGGAAATGAATAAAGGGCAGCTCCGAGAGAGAACACGAAAGAGGAATGACTACTTATTCGAATGAAGACGACTGCAATTGCTCATATACGAGAAAGGGGGTAAAAGTCTCGAGCCAAAGAAATTCAAGACTCTCTATTCAAGATTGACCGCGGATTCGAAGGAAAAATATCGCGGAAATAGAAACGAGTTGGGAAACTGAGAGCTAAAAAATATTGAGACCTCTTAGGTACATCAGAAATAAAAATAATATAATTAATAATAATATTCTTTATTGAAGAAATATTCCCTTAAAAATTGTCCGAAAATGTACTATACATTCTGAATAAAGTCGTCTATTAGTCTTCCAGTATTCGCTCTTTTTTTTTGTTTTCGAAAAACCTTTTCATGTTCCTCTCTTTCTGTCTCTCGCACTCTCTTTCAGTCTTTCGCTATTTCACTTTCGTCTATAAGTGAGGCTATAAGACATTATCCAGCCTTCCGTAGCCAAGTCGATGTATTGAAATATTGTCATTTTCTTAAAATCATTTTTCTACCATATAACGATAGAATTTTAAATATTTATCGCCATCTTGAACTGATCGAAAAATGAAAGCTTTTGATTTTTGCCAAACACTTTGAACAAGGCCTGATTGTGTATACATATATTCTTGGACGTCTATTTTCGTAGCCGCAATTATCGTAACTTTCCTCATTGTTCGCCGAATATCGATCGGTCTGCGCCGGGTGAGGAAATCTCCGGGCGAATCCGGTCTGAAGACAAGTGCACAATGATGGAAGGACGAAATGTTGCGGAACGTTTTAAATTTCCCAAATCCGATTAATGAGATGATCGGCGGAGCTGATCTGATCGCTGTTGTGGAAATAGAAATCCGAGTGTACTTGTAAAATTTCGATGAAATTTTCATTCGCGCACAGTTTTTGAGTGAGTAATTATAAAATAGTGAACACTTTTATAAATTTTCATTCTCCTCTGAAGTTAAACTGTACAATCAAATGAACTGTTGGGCGATAGCTTCCGCGTTAAATTCAACGAAATAATCTCTGCAGACACAACATGATTCCCCCATAACGGAGATTCATGCTCAATGGATTTTACACCCTCGCTTTCCCTTTGACAAAATCTTCGAAGCCCTTCCTTTATCTTGTCATTTATATCCTGGATAGAAAATGCTGGTTCACGAGATTCGAGAGCTGGATTATAAAACGATCGTATTATCGAAATTTCGGTCGAACTGGCGAGCACCCAAGCAAGTCTTTCTCTTTTCCTTTATTCGATCTCCCATCCAGCTGACCTGGCAATTTTTTTAACGCCTTATCCTGTTCTATCTCTCTTTGTAGATAAAAATAATAATTTTTTTTTCTTTGCTGATCGTATCCATGTTTCAAAACACGAGAAAAAACGAAAATACTGAAAAATCTCATTATATGGTTTACCAAGGGACACAAGAAGAAAACAATTTTTTTTCGAAAAGGTTCATACGGATAATCCAACAGCTTGTTTTACCCTTCAGCATTTTCCGTCTTGCTGTCTTTCTCAATGATTGATCAATTTCCGGTATCAAAATATTATTTCGATATCGAATGATTTTTAATTTGAAGGGGAGAGGGTGGCCTTTCCCTTCCGGTCAAAGTGTACACCTGGGGAGCGTTTTATCCACTTTCTTCCCAGGTCAACTTCGAGTGGAGACGTTTACAACATATTTTTTCGATCTATAGTAAGAAAAAAGGTTTGTGAAAACTCACCCTTGCAAAATTTCAACCCCTTCTTCGGGCGTATATACGCGCCCTTTGCAAAGGGAAACTCGATACGATGGAGCTCTCGCAAGTATCGAGAAGTACACGTAGAGCTCGTAAAGGCAAGTGGGTTTTTCTCGAGAGCCATGCTTTGGCCCCCGTTCTCTTCATTCCTTTTTCTACCTTCATCCCCTCTTTTCCGCTTTTCTTCCCCTCTTCATGTCCCCTTGCTCGCATGTGCTTGCTTCTCGACATTTTTCCTTCTTTTTCTTTCGTATTTTTTGCAACCCCTTTGCACTCCTTTCCAGGTTTAAGCTTTTCGCTCCCTTCTCAACGTCCTGAAGAGAAGCACCCCCGAAGCTTTTTACCAACCTCCGCCTTATTCTTGAGTAACGCTCACAAAACCCCGAGTATACATCTTCGTGTGTACATGAGTGTATACGAGCCTGTGTCTGTGTATTCGGTGTGCTTCAAACTACCCCTAATACCAGCTTTTACGGCCACGAACTTTGTACACTCGCGCTACGGACTTTCCTCTCTATCGTCGAGATACATCGCCCTTCAGCTTCGTATTAGTTTTCGAAAGATCGAGGGTGTTTAATAAAAATGGACGAAAGTATGTACCTGATGCGGTTGCTGTTGAAGTTTATTTTTTAATCGCGAAAAAAATATTTAAGATACAATTTTGAAGAAAAGTTTCACTTTATTTCCCATTTATTTTTCAAACATTGGACTGATAATGAATTAAAAAATTGTGTGAGAAAACGTTTAAGAAAAATTGTTTTCAAGGAACACAAATAATTGTTTTTTAATTCTTTGGAAACACACGTAGATTGATTACTTTTTCTCAGCATTTCAACCCTTTTGCCATCTCCACCGTCTCGTCTCTCAACGACAACTTCATACATTTTATCCAACGTTTTCTTATCAATTTCTTCGGTCCTTGGCGTTGCCATTTTTCAAGAGCCATTTCTCCATCTTTTTCTCACTTTCCTTCTCGCCCGAACCCCCTTCAACCCCCTCGTTTTTTTTATTTCTTTCTCGTATTCCACCAGCGGCGATTCCGTGGAGCGAAAAAAATCGTACGAGAGGAAAAGAGAGTACGTAAAATCCTCGACAGAGTGAACAAACGTTCACCCCCAGGATGGTTTTTCTCGTCGAGCCTTGTGCGGTTGTACGCTCTTTCAGAGCCACCCTTTCCATCTATCTCGTTGGGGAATTCCGAGGAAGGAAGAACCCCACTGTGACGAGATACGAGAGCGAGAGCTCGTTCGTCTGAATTTCCACTCTATCGCACATCCTCTCGGGAGAATCATCCACCTTCATCTCTTACCGAGACTCTTACTCTCTTCTTTTCTGTCCCTTTTCCGCTCTCGCCAACTATGCGAGGAATGATTACGCTGTCGCATTATTAATTGCATAGATCGCAAAGCCACAAAGTGTCTGGCTGAAAAAAAAGAAAAACCATAATAAAAAATATGTCAAAGAGTAATTGAAAAAAATGTTATGAATTGTCCGTCGCTTCGGTTAAAAGTTGAGAGTCAATCATAAGTTTAATTCATATAATCGTACCACTACGTCTGCGTATTATTAATCTAAAGACAATGTTCATTGGTCGTAAAGCGATTTTATTAAGCGAAAATACGAGAAACGATGCTTTTTTAACGAACAATTTTTCAGCGACGAGAAAACCATGCATTTCGAGATACAAAAAATGTCGATAATACCCAGCAAAAAACTAATCAATCTTTTTTTGCTCTGTTGCAGATGGTGACAAGGACAAAGAAGATATTCGTCGGCGGCCTTTCGGCCCCGACGACGTTGGAGGACGTCAAAAATTATTTCGAACAGTTCGGCCCGGTAAGTAATTTGAATAAATAAATAAAACAACATTCATTGAATTTTCGTTGAAATAAAAAATAAACAAACAAATTTTTGCACGCTACATTTATATTGACGTGACGTGCTTAAAATTCTCGAGGGGTACGACATCGCAAATTCAAATGAGCAGGGTATTTATATGAAAAAATTCATATATATATATATATTTACATAAATCATGTGTTAACAGTGACGTTCTTGAGGGATCATAAAATTCAACACACGTAAAAGCTCACTCTGGAGTGACAAAAGTTTTGCTGAAAAAGCTCGTTCAGTTTAATCGTTAAAATTCATTCCTACACCATCTCTCCCTCATTTCTCCCCACCCTTCCTTCCTTCTCTCTATCTCTTTCCCTCCTACGTGATTCCGAGCAGCTTTCAGTAGAATGAAAATGTTCTCGTTCGTCCATCATCCCCCGCAATAATACAGTATGGTCGTGACGATCACGCTTTAACGTATCACCATAGTGTACTCATTAAATTCCAATGGAAAACGGGTGGCGAAGAGCCACCCGGGATGAAGGCTGCGATGAAATGGGGTGGAGGAAGCTTTTGGTCGTCAATTCTGATTCGTTCGTTATGGCTCGTTCGTATTTATTCCGTTGTATTACGAATCCGAATAAGCGTGATTCTATGCTCGTGCAACTTCGTCAAATCCAAACTTCGATTCAAGCTTTTAGTCAACAGTGGCTAAGCTTTTTCTATCAAGAATCCAAATTGCTGCATATTTTTTTTCGCAGAAAAAAACATTCTTATGATTCATTTCATATCAATTTATAAAACTCCCTCGAAAATTCTACATTTGTTTTTACGATCGAATAAAACGTGGAATGACAATTTTGTAAATTCTTATCCCTTAAATATTTAGTTCGTATTGTTGGATGTATGAAAACATTCAATAGGGCAAAATAATCAATTTGCATTTGTCTGGTATGAGCGATTTGCTATGTCTAGTTCCATAAACAGCTTGTAAATGTCGTTTCAATAAACCACCACTCGTATAATTTCGCGAAATCCTCTCTGACAGCGATAGATAAATTATATAACCACTTTTTCTCTCTCACACTCTCGCTCGTCCTCATACTCGTGAATTCCTAATCACTCGGCAGTCTCGTCGATGTTAAACTTTGGATGAGAAAGTAGCAGGCGGATTGCAAGCTCCGGAACTAGACATATATGTATATAAATGTGTGTACAGAGATGTGAAGCCTCTTCTTGCCTTCTCTCTCTCTCTCCATGCTTCCTCTTGAGTTTCGAGTCCACGAAAGTTCGTTGTAACTCGAGATGGGCTAGCGTAGGAGCCAAAATAGGGGTGAAACGAGAAATGCTCCGAACATAATTCATAGATACATACATACACACAGATGTATACGAGGATGGCTTTCGTGTGAACTCACATACACACGGATACGTAAGTTTACACAAATGTCGCTAGGTTGCTGATGTACACAAACCTAAATACCTTCTAGCCTAGAGATAGGGAGATAGGATAAAGGACGTGAAATAGTCCCTTGGTAAGCTGCGAGACACTATCTGGCAAACTATTCGGACGATTAGGGGATTCATTGAATCGATAGACACGACGAAACGTATGTATATACGTTAATGACGAAATTTCCTGCATATATTTTTTGGTTCATCATAATTCGACTTCATTTCTTTCCAGAAGTACCAAAAAAACTCTAACAACGTAAACCGCATCGTTAAATGCATGGGAATTGTTCGATTTTTTTCTCCTAGCTTCACAAGGGTTGAATTTATGTTTACCATTAAAATTCGAGTGAATTTCATAAGAATGAATCCAATCGATATGATGCCTATGGGCGTTTCTGACAGGAGGGTTTGTGGAAATCTTCATTGACAATTTCGTATTTATGTTATTGTTGTTTCTTATGATTATTATTCTTTTTTTATGGCAGGGATGAGAAAGGTTCGAAGTTGCTGTTATCTCGGTGGAATAAAGCTGATAGTATGGAAAAGACGGAGGGGTTGACCCACATTGAAAGATATTATCAGGAACCCTCAGCAAGCCCTATCTCTTTTTTTGTATTATGGAATACGAAAAAAAAAGATAGGGATAAAGTGAAATGGTTCACTTTCTCTCTTACTTCCTCTCTTTTTCTTTCCACTCTTTCTCTCTATCTCTATTGTCCTTCTACGTAGCTTTACTTCACACGGAAAAGCTCAAGATTCCACAGACTTTGGGTTAGTACAGAGGGGCTAGAAAAAAAGAAGAGAAAAAGAGTACACAGTGATAACATTTTGTATATAAATACAAAGTCTTCAAGCTGAATCTTTTCTTGGAGCTTTGTCGTTGTGAAGCCTCGTTGTCATCATTCCTTTTTGTACGAGTGTATATGTGTATATAATTTCGATCCCTATCTTGATATTTTCTCACTCCTCCTCCGACTACTCCCAGCACAAAATCGATGAACTCCGGTATTCTCTTTTGCCTGATAAACCTAATGGCATTGCGACGCTAATGCGTTAGATTTATTCTTGTCGTTATTGGGTTGGTATATAGAAGGAAAAGTGGGGAACTAGTCGATACGGTAAATTGTATGTGTGGCGAGTATATTCTATAAGGGATCAAAATGTCTGTAGAAGAGAGATAGAATTAATTCTCCAATGCAATTCATTGCCCTCGCTGCTAGCCAATGAAATTG
>JACEOJ010010058.1:0-20993 GCA_013761285.1 Campoletis sonorensis | reverse complement strand
CATTTGTTCAATTGACCTTTTAGAAAGCTGTTGATAACTTTGGGGGGGCGCAACTTGGTAAGTTTCGCCTGGAAGGGGAAGAATGAAGTTAAGCGAATATTAAGCGACTGTGTGGGGGAAGGGTAACAGGGTGGCCCAGTTTTGAAAACATTCAAGGTAAATTATGTGTTTTGTAAAGCCTTGAAGCAATAAAGTTGGCATAAGGTAAATTAAACAGGAGGATGAAATTCAAAGGTCACAGAGGTATTTTCTATCTCGACAGTGTTTCCTTCTTGTTGGACCGTGTTTTCGAGTGGACGCATTTATGGGACGTAAGTATTCGTGTTATCCAAACTATACACGTTATAATAATGGCTTCCTTAAATCCTGGATGCTTCGTGAGGCTACAAGATTCACCCTCGTTGCTTCTCTATATCTTGTACTTTGCATCACCCAGAGAGCTTTAATCCTGACCAGGCTACCTTCTTCCTATGCAATATGAAATCGTGATGTTGGCTAAAAGCGACAGAAATAGAGGAGTTGAAGGCGGTGGAAGGAGACTCTCCTTTCGCCAACCCTGACCAACGACATTCTCGATGTGAAACACAAGTCCTACGTGACTCTACGGTCTCATTAAGGCAACTCCACGAGCGTTTCTCCAAGCTTGCTTGACTTACGAACAACTTTTATTACAAAAACGTGCCACCCTGACGTATGACCTACAATCAGCCCTCGTCCTTTTCCATCCACTTCAGCCATACTTGTGGCCAAATTTTCCTCAAACGTCACGATCAATCTCGAGTTTATTCCTCCCTCAGACGGCCTCTGTTTGGGTTTCTTCCTCTCTCAACCATTTTTCATCCCCTAATGACTGTCTCGATGGGAACTGTCATTGGATCAACTTGGTAAATGATCCTAACCAGTTCTCTCAATCCACCACAGATTCTCCCGTTCGCTCTTTATTAATGAACATTCTCATCGGATTACGCTGATGAAAGTTGCAACGATGAGAATCAATGAAAAGCATTACATTAACCAAATTAAACAACGAATAATAATTATGACCGATGCTAATAACCTAGTTATGGGTATGACGTTTAATAAATCAATCAAAATAGAGAAATAAATCAAGGACGATAACAAAGAAGGTCGAAATAATCCTCCTGGTGAGTACATCTTTTTACAACTTCATTAGCTTGATCAGTGAAGTCTCTACACGCGAATAATTGAAAAATAATTGTAGCAGTTAATATGAATCAATAAAAAAATAACGATATTGCTAAAAGATTCCGGGTATTTTTTCATGTAGACTATTTTATTGTCCAGAGTTTTTTGTTCTTTCAAAAATGTGTTTTTAGTTTTCTATCTGTTCTGTGACTGTAGCATTGAAAAAATGTACAGTGCTAGAGAACAGATCAGTCAGAATAGAATTTCACGAGAAATACTGCAAAGTATGCCAAAACCATGTTCATCGATTGTGGAAAGAATGTTGAATATTTTGTAAGATTATTTATGCATTCTTTACAATCATTGTGTACGGAAACGAAAAAAAACGTAGAAATCAGCTGATCGCGGTTGAATGCATAACTCTGCGTTCGCTCGTCCGGGCATCAGAAGTTACAAAATAGATAGAATTGAACCAGGTTGGAATTCGTTGCTACCGAAAGCGGTATTCATTTAAACACACACAAATCTCTACGTGTGTTGGAGTATCGGGATTTCATCGTGTGCAGGAAGACTGAAAAGAAGGAATCTCGTTTTTTTCAGCTTTTGAATTTTTCAATTACTTTCAATATCAGTGTACTATGTATGGCGTTCCATGAGATTTGCGATATAAATAAAAATGGAATATTGAAATGATCACATATCAAGACACAAGATTGATATTCTGCCGTTTTTGTTAGCGGTTCAGCTTCAACCTTAAAAGGATTACCACAACTGGGAGCAATATTGAACAATTTTTTCGTTCACCGAAAACAGTTTTTGATTGAAAAATAAATAAAAGTATTTCGGAATTGATAGTTTGAAATAAATTCAATCATTTGTCATTTTTTGTGTTATTTCAAAAAGTTATTAAAGTTCAAAAAATTATCAAAAAGTTGATGCGATGAAAAAAGTTCAAAGAAATTGCTCTGCTTTCACTATCCCCAGGCGTACACCAAGCCTCTTAAGTAGAAATTACCAGGCGATGTTTGGACACTCCATATGGAGATACATATACGAGCAAAAAGCCCAAGCACGCCTAATATCCACTTGGTGTAATGATGGGCAAAAGGTATGGAAGCTTTCCCATTTGTCACTGTCCCGGACAGAAGTAAACGCCAAGGAAAATCGATCCCTTACGTGTAATTCCTCCCTTTTCTCCCAGCAATCTCTCTCTTGCTTTTTTCCACCATCAATTTTTACTTTGAACCTCCTTTCCCTCTCCCGTTCTTGAAAGGGAGAAAATTCGTCCATTTCACGAACCATGAAGGATCGATCCCCTACTTAGCCCAACTAGCCAGCTTTCCATTATTGAGATCTTATGATAATTGTGGGCGATCCAGGATACTTCACGAGCTACGATTATTCATGCCATGTCTTCTGCAGACATGGGCGGATCGTTCAAAGAAAAAGGGAGCAAAAAAGAGTCTGAAAAACCGTGGGTCCGCTATATTTTGCCGATGGCCAAAAAATCCTCGAAAATAGATTTGATCTAATAATAATAATAATAATAATAATAATAATGACAGTGACCAATATTCATGAAATTTTGATTACGAATGCTGATGAGCTTAAACCAAATCTTAGATGAAATCGTTCGAACCAAATTGTTTATCCTTTCATTTGTTATCTGTATTCTCCAAAAAATTCTTAAGGTTCTTAATGACTCGTTTGACTTTTAAGACTTGACGTCAGCCTGGTACCAATCGGATTTTAGTTTATCTCTAAAGGACACGCGCTCCAACAAGTATTAGATGAGAAATAGCATTTCTCAAAGGGTGGGGAATTTGTGTATAAGTATATATTAAATACATAGGTGTTTGGTAGGACGTTGCTCGAGGTCTCTCGACGAGCAAGATATCCTCTCTTGCTTCCCTCATTCCATCTCACTCATCTTCGCTCATCATCTCTCGCCAGACATGGCAAAGCAAATATATATATATACATACCTATATATTTATAAATATAAATTCTATGTATATAAACGATAGGATGGGATAGAGAAGCGTATACCACGAGGAACCTCGAGTATAGGTAGCTAACTCATAACTACGTCACATCCTGCAGGTAATTGAAAACGTTATCTCGCACCCGGTTGCTCCCCATCCCTTCCTGTTCCCTCCACGGTTTACTCACACATTTATATGTACGTATAGATATAGAGACGTATATGTATTTTACTCTCCTTCTGAAATCGCTGTACCAGCGGAGAGAGAGCAAAAGAAAAGTTTCTGCCATGGCTCGAGGGTACTTCTCCGATGCCCAGAATAAGGGGGTTGGTAATTAACACCCCCACTCAGCCAGCCAGCTAACCAAGTACCCATGGCCTGATCTATATTTCTCTCTCTCTCTCTCTCTCTCCCGAGAAATCTTTCAACTCTCTCTATCCTGCGGTCGGATAACTCGTTGGAATACTGGAGAAAAACTGACCACGAGGCAGACTTTTGCAAGCCCTCTCCCACTCTCTTCTCCGTCCTTAGATTTTTCAAGCGCTCACTCCCACTTGATCCAGCTTTCACTTCATTTCTGTGTAACAGCTTTATATTTGACTCTATCTACGGCATCCTTTTTTTCTCCCTCCTAGTCCCATCCACTGTATCGTATATACGCGAATGGCAAAGAAGAAGAAGGAGGAGAAGGAGAAAGGACCCCGAAGAGAGTTCGTAACCACAAGTTGTGTTCGAGAGAAAATGAGCTCAGGACTTCGTTTCGTTTTCACAAAGTTCTAGAGTGTTTGGTGAGACTCGTAGGAAAAGAGTTGGAGATAGAAAGGGAGAGGGTAGAGATGGAGAGAAGAAGAAGAAGAAGAAGAGCGAGGGAGAGGAACACAAGCCAGAAACTGAGCCATTATGGAAGCACGAGAGAGAAAGAAGAGGGATGAAATGGAGGAAGGGGTTGAGTTGGAGAAAGCGTGGATTGAAGTTCATTGTATGGGCCCAGATTACTGCTTGGTACAACAGCAATCTGGCCTCGCAAACTGGCAAACTATCACGAGTCAAAGAGGCCACCAGAAACGCTAAGAGAGCAAGTGGAAGCACTGGTATAGTTTGGCCATCTAAGGGTTGAAACAGGCAGATGATTAAGATAGAGAGAGAAAGAGAAAGAGAAAGAAAGTTGCTCCTCCAAAGGAATCGATATCCACTTCCGGCCAACGAAAGGTTCTTTGTTCATGGCCGAACAACAGCCAAACTGAGAGAAAACAGATAAATTGCCAATGTCAGCGTGCTCAATGATGATTTTCTCTCCATGTAGAACTTGCTTCAAAGCAACAGAGTTGCCCAGTAATGAGTTATTTGTCTTTAAGCCTTAGATTATTCGAATTTCTCTCTTATTTATCTATTCTTAACAAGAGCCATGCAACGCTTGTTCCTGACTCAAGTTTACTTACTACGAAATATTGCACAGGAAATGGGATCGCAAATGTATTCTCAGTACAACTAGAAAAAAGGTTCCTGGTTTTAGAGATGAATTTGTATGTTTTTCGTTGCATTCTCCAAAAAAAAGTACAGTGTACTTTTATTTGGTGTATTAGTTTAAAGCACGAGTTTACAAAATACCCTCTTTTTAGTGAACTACAAAATAGAGGTTATCAGCAAGTAGATTTCTTTTGTTCAAATTGTTTCCATCGAGCTTATTGGCAATGCTGAATTTGCATAAAGTTTGTTTTGTTAATATTTTAATTCTTAAGTACTTTTGAACCAGCGATTATTCACTTCTCAGGCCTGGAGTTCAGGTGGTTTCGGAATTGTTCGTTATTGGACTAGTCTTTTGGGTATTGTATGAGGAATGAAGCAGAAGAGGGGATGCAAAATTGGAACGAGTCGCCACGAATATTTCTTTTTTGCTTCTCCTCTTTTGTTCCTATCGTTGTCTATCTCTCTCTCTCTCTCTCTCTTACTTTTCAGTATATTCCCTAGGTGGTGGTAATTTCACGGCGACTAACTCTGCGATGCATTTTATCCGGGGGTTTAATGCGGTGCTACGCTCGAAAAGGAAATAAATCAGTAGCGTTGGTCGCAACCGCAAGCCACTGAACCAACATCGCATAGGTCCAGGCTTCCAAATCGCCTCCAATCCTTTTTTTTTTCCACCATGCGTTCCGGAGATCATCCCCCGAGGATGGAGGCGAAAATTCAGCGTAAGCCTTTAGTATGAACAAAATGACGAATTTTCAACGTCAAAGAAAGATATTTTTATAAGTATGACAAATTATACGACAATTTGATTTTTTTCGACTACTTTATGGCATACAAAATAATGCAAAAAAAAAATGTACTAATGGAATATAGTCAGAATCTCAGAATAAAATCTAACGTAAATTCTTTAATTTTACGGTTATAGTGAAAATAAATAAAAATCAAATGATTTTAATTCGCATCCTGAAAATTTGTTGGTGGGAACACGTCTGTTTGTTTTCTCTTTATTATTATTTCTTTCTTTCTCTCTTTATCATCGTGTTCGTGTATGAAATATAGAGGATTCGTCGAGGTGTTGCAGTTGAAAGCAATACAACAGTAGTTGAGGCAAAGTAAGGTAAAGTAGGTACGTTGTTTCATTGTGCAACGTGCTCATATAGTTCTGACTATAGAGACCGCACAGCGGTCTCTCTTGCTAGGTCTCGTCCAACCTCCATCCAACAACACACATCGGGGTAATTACCTTTGTCCGACGTACAAATTGCGGTTCGTACCTCGACCTCTGTATACGAGATCTCACTAACCGACACTTCTGATGCACTCGCTCTCTCTTTTTGCCTCTCTTTTCCTCTCTTTTTCATCCTTCACCTCACGTCGTTATTTTCCTCAATTTCATTTTTTTACATAGCCTTTAACTTCCTTCATTTTCACACAACGTCATGTCAAAAATGATTTCATTTCGTAAAAAAAGAGTTAATACAATTTGCGACTTTATGATACGTACATTTTTTTGGCACATTGTTCTCATTTAAAAAAAACGTAATTATCAATTATTAACTTTTGCAGCCACGAGTTGTTGGCTGTCTTTTGCGAAGGCCACAATCCATTTGTGAAGGTAAAAGTAAGTTGTCAGAGCAAAATTAAGGAGAGACTTGATTCAAAAACTTGTACGCCCTGTAGAGCGAATGCTCTTCCGGTAGGAAGCTCAAGCTCGAGAACGAGATTTTGTGGGACGTATTTTGTAACGTTGAGGAGGGATGTGTTTTCGAGTGTTCCAAAGCCCATAACATAAAAAGAAATAGAAGGGAAGCAGAATAAGCGCGCGCGCGCGTTTGTGTGTGTGTGTGTGTGTGTGTCAGAGAGAAAGAGCGAGAGAGAGAGAGAGAGAGAAAACGACGAATGTATGAGGTAAAAGAGGATTTTTACCGTCTCTACTTCTCTTGTTTCTCTCCTCCCTTTCTCTCGTTCTGTTCCTCTCTTCGTTGAGCAGGATCTGCATATTTAGCTAAGGGTCGCGTCGTGGCCATTGGAATTGCAAAATCGCAAATTGGACTTGTTCGAGTCGTCCGCTTGAAAGCTGAGAGAAATAGAGATAGCGAGTGAGAGAAAGAGAGGAATTTAGCTCGTTGTTCTATATAAATAATTCGCACAGCGAGATAGCTCTCTCACAGGCCAACCTCGATGAAGCGACGAGCTCAAAGTTTTCGAATTAACTGCGCTAGCTTTCTCTCTCTCTCTCTCTCTCTCTCACTCGCTCACTCTCTGGCTCGCTATTTCCATCCTCTGTTATAAGGGTATGCGTGTAAAGGGAGGAAATAATATCCCGCTCTCGACGCAGCGAGTCAACGATGAGACTATATATATAACAGAGATTAATGAGATTGAGATATTAATGGTAGACTATCTGCAATTCAATACACGAGAATCCTACCAACCTTGAGCCAATGTAATTGAGTTTTTATGCCATTTTTTCAAATTGTTTTCTTTCCATTTAATCGAGACGATTTCTTTAAATGTACAGGAGAAAGTTTTGGCTCGTAAATAATGCAGCCAAAAATTATCCATTTTAAAAGAAGTAGTTTCGTTCGAATTGACAGTTGCAAGTTGAGTCTAAAACTGAGTTATTTCAATTGTTTAATTGAAACTGAAAAAAATATACGAATGCATGATTGGAAGGTTAAAATATTATAACAACAAAACGAGCTCAAACGATTTAAAAAATCAGATAAAATTCTAAATGACAGTAAGTCACAATCGCGGAGGGAAGAAAAAAGCTTCGACAAATCAATTGACTCGTTTTGTCTTACGGACGAAGAATCCTTTAAGTAATTGAATCGATTGCAAAGTCTCGTTTTTTCTCGAGCGAGTTTCGCCTCAGGATATGAAAAAGGAAACCCTTGTCTTTTACTTTCTCCTTCTTTTCTTCTTACCCGTTCTCTCACTTACTCTCTTCAAAGTTCCGGTGACACGATCGGGGGATGTTTGCGAAAATAAATTGCGGGTTTGCGCCAATTTCCTCCTCATAGACGAATAGCCGATCGTTTGTAAATCCCACGGAGATACTTATCTAGCTTTCCCAACAGTCTGCTGTTCGGGCAAGTGGCATGAAAGGGTTCGCGAAGAACGAAAATAGAAAGAAATGGAAAGAAAGAAAATCTCAATGCCTGAGAGTTATACTGACAATTTGTCAGCTCGGTGATTTCCAACACCAGTAGCAAGTCAAAAATAATAACTGAGGAGATATTTTCCTGGAGAATTTCAATTCTTCGGGCAGGTCGCAATATCAAAATTCAAATTATTCCAAATCTTCTAATTGTTTCATTCTACTCTCGGAGTAAAGTTGCACAAGTACACACCTCAAAAACGTAACCTCAAATTTCTCGGACAATGTGTTAAGGTATAATCGAATCCAAAATTGTGAAGAAACGCAGAAAGAGAAGAAGGTTTAAAGAAAAAGGTTACAAGTCTGTGAGGAGGAAGATTCAAAGGCGAATAAAGAAAGAGAGAGGGAGGAATGAGGGTAGCTAATGCAAATGGAAAGTTATGCCGCAGAAAAACGAATATTGAATCACCAGCCGGTCCAGGGTGGGTGTATACATATCTATACGTGCATATATACGAGCCACGTGAACACTGGAGTGTCTATATGTATGAAGACCATGGATGTGTGTATAGTAGGATCTTGCGTGGATCTGTAGGGGTTGAAAACGCGGACTTATAGGGTTCTATGGCAATTTTTTTTGCTCTATTTTACCACGCCTCTTGCTCTTTGGCTTCTTTTGCCAGGGGTTCGATGCTTGCTTTTCATCCTCCGGAGTCTCAACGTCGTCGTCAGGAACCGTTCTTCAAGACTTCTCGAACTATTTCTCTCTCACGCTTATTTTATCTCGCATATATATATATATATATTTATATGTCTCTGGATAACGTGGACAGACACACGCATTCACAACGATTTTCGTTTTTTTTTTTCTCTAGTTTTTTCTTCACCAAATTTTTTTTCACTTCCTTGAACCCTTCGAGGCCTTTTTTCCTTTCCTTCCTCCGACTTACATCCAACGAATTCTCATATCTTCTCACCATATGGAGCTTTCAAAGCTGAATTGACAGCTTTCTGAACGATTTTGAATTTCTCTCTCTCGCTCTCTTTGCTCTGACTGCATGTTATTTTTATACATCTTCTTTTTTTTGTATCCTGATGGCGATTCATTTTCCTTTTATTGTATTTTATTATTATTTTGATATCTGCGTGGATGTGTTTCTCTTGTTAATCATCTTTTGCCTTATGGCCTGCCAGGGCATAATAAATGCTCTTTTTATTTTTCGTATTTTGAAAAATGTGCGACACTGCATATAACAGTGCGACAGGTACATAAATTTGGATGATGTTCTGCAAGTGCTGCTATTTATGTCCATAAAACAGAGATTAGGTATTTATGGATCATGACCTCTCCAATTGAGCGTATTTAAAATAACCAGAGCCTAGAATAACCATGACAATAATAACCACTGTGTTAAAGTAAGCCATTTATTACATTCGTCATATTTTCATTTTAATTGCGACCGTTGACAAGGAAATATGATGTTATTATATTCAACTCCCATTATTCGTTTATGTAAACAATACCTAATAAAAACCTCGTTGTATTGACGACTGTTGTAAAAAAAAAAACTCTAAGAGGATATTGTATTGAAATCACGATATTGATATTACGAAGAAAGAAAATTAAAACAAACAAAAAAAACAAAAGTTGAATAACAAAAGCTTGAAGAATGTAGTCTTAGTGTTGTGTTTGTGATTTTTTGGTAGGATTTGTTTGTTTGTTTGGGCTTATTGGCCGGTGTTTGGTCCTTTCGGTTGCCCTTTGTTTGGGATTGTTTGGTTGGTTGCTTGGGGTCAAGTATTTATTATGCATTTTTTCTTGTTTTCATTTTTGATATTTATCCGGTTTATTTAGTTACTGTTGTTTCGGTTATTTGCACACGATTTATTATCAGCACGGTTAATTAGGACCGTGACCGTATTTATAGTTATTTTTAAAGCGATTATGAATTTATTACCGAAGCAAATGAAAGGTAAGCTTCAAATACTTTTAACAAACAGTGGTAGAATGACGCAGCAGGCTCCCAATGTGTATAGCAATATGGTTTCGAAAAACGGGGAGTGCGCGGTAGAGTGTATTCGACGATTGAGTGAAAATGTGTGAAGAATTACCTTCAGAGGTCAAAGGGTGTGGAAAAATTGAACAGTTTGAAAGATTGAGGAAAGAATACTTCGTATTCGCAGTCTGAGAATGAATTTCTTGAATTTATTCGCCCAGTCCATTTTCTTCAATTGTTTTGTTTTTGTTACTATGTTTTTTTTTTTTTTTTTTTTTTTTTTAATTTCGTCTTCAATCAATTTTTTCACAGCATTGATTTCATTTTCATGACACAATATTTCTTAAATACTTGTAATAAAATAACGATATTACGTTTTCGTTCGTCAGAAAAGGCAGGAAAAAGTATGAATTCAAAGAAATTTCGCAATATTGTAGTAGCAATAGTGGAAATATCTTTTTGGGCTAAAAAGCCCCATGTACGAACAAATAAATATGTATGGCTATGTGAATCACGTGTATAAATATTATATCAATATGTATCTACATGTGAATACAGCGCGGTTCAAGGAAAAAAAACTGGAATAAAGAGCCAACGTCATATCTCTTTGGCAACCGAGAGCCAAGTTTATTCAATGAAGGATCCAATCGAATACCACCTCGAGAGTATGAGATCCCCAACCTACGCGCTCCAATTTTTACTCGGTACATTACGATCTCCCTCGGGCAAGAGAAGGATGAAAATATAAGGTATGTACATATACGAACATCACTCGGGGGAATGAAAATTGTCTTCACGAACAATTCGGAAAAACAAGCGCATTCATCTTCAAACATACGATATATACAGATCTACATTTTCGTGATTTATACGTTTTAGTAAATTTCTAGCGATATTTCATGCATTTGCCCTTGAGAAGTGATATTTAATCTTTTTCCCGAATCCCACTAAATCCGTTATATCCCACAAGTGTCATTGTTCTCAAACTGCAAAACTAACAACGAAAAAATCGATGTTTCACTGAACGAATTCATTGTATAAGACCCTGAACGAAAAGTCTACAGTTCCCGTATATTTTTGTTGTGCTCTTACTGGAATTATCGGAAGACCAATTATAAATTTTCGACACAACGTCCTCTCGTCACGAGTAACACACAAAAAAAAACAATCAATATTTTATCTACTTCCACAATTATCGTTCCGAATATAAATGCACTTCTTCCTGCCCCTCGGAATTTTTCGAGGAAACAGGCTCAGTGGGTTACATTCTCGAAAAGTTCGATGTGCAAGAATATCGTTTTCCATTGCTTGTGTATTCAGATTCGGAGGAGTGTTTCGGGGTATGGGGAGGGGGCAAAACAGGCAAAAATACTCGGTAGAAAACACAGTGGGTCGCGTATACAAACCAAACGTTTTCCTGGCCAGTTTATAAGCTTCGCGAAACCGTGAATAATGGACACCGGAGTTTGATAAGGGTTAGTCGATGAATTTCCAACTATGTATATGTATATACATGTGTACATCCATGGGAATGAATTCGTATGAGTGTTATACACATATACAAACGTATTTTAGAAGGTTGCGTGTACACGAAGGCCCGAGCACCCACGATTCGTAGTGGGCGAGGAGGGAGGAATAGGGTGGGGTTTGAAGCGACCGAATTATTTATCGACGAAATGCTCGTGGTCGCGGAAAGCTCGAAAATGTCTCTCACCAAATGACAGCGAGAGACAGAGCGATATAGAGATAGTCCGATTTTCGTTGTTGGCTGTTCCATCTATCTATTCATCCCTCCTGACAAACCCACGCCCTTTTCCGTTAGCCATCCCTTTAAATCTCGGTCGATCACATTTTCCCATAACCCCCAAGTAGAGACAAACATGCAAAAGTGTAGAGAAACTCAAATGGTTTTCATTGTTTCGAATGATTTTGTGAATCTGACACGATTGCTCAACACAAAAATTCACTGTCAATCTTAATTAAAATATTTAATTCAACCCTCAACCGCACTGAGAACCTTTGACCCTGATGATAATACGCTTTTGTATACGTGTTATTGTTCAGGTTTTGCTTTTAAAATAAACAAGAGTTATACAGACGGAAACCATATATTGGAATAAATGTTTATCCGCCCATTGTCCAGACAAGACAACATTTTTGAGAGGAGCTTTCAGTTTAAGCGTTGATCTTGGAAAATAATGAATCTTGGGACTGTTTTTAACAATATCCACATTCACAAGACGTTTTTAATGTTTAAAATGAATTTTAACCTTTTTACGAAGGTTTTTCCAATGGTTGTACAGTTGATTAATAGAATTTATTCAGTACTAACCGACATTTCCAATCTACCGCACTGTATCATTTATCCTTTTTTTATCTGCACGATGTCCAAAGCTTCGAGAGCCATTAATGAGTCAATGGATTGGCCGGATACGGAGATTACATTGGGAAATGGGCTATGTGTTCGATAAATCGTTGGAATTATTACCTCTGGCCAATGTGAATTCTGTGCCAGCTTGACGGTTCTGATTAACCTGTTTTTTATTTGGTAGTCTTATATCGTTCATTAATTCTTGTTAAATCATTCGATCGAAGCGAGCTTTGCAAAAATTCGCTGTAATATTACTGCTCTTTTCGAAGGGTTCCAAAATCGATGAAAATATGTGGAACATTTTTTTCAAAAGTGCGAAAACCATAACAGTTTCCATTGTGTACAGGAAATGTTTGTTATACCTGTATACAGTTGCATGATTAAAGCTCCGTTGGTACTGGAGAATATCTCACCCACGCACGAGCACGAAAAAAAAAAAAATTCCTCCCGTTTTCCGCTAATATTTCATCGTGCAGTGCCCTCTGTGTAGGCGTTAGGGACACTCGGTCCCAGCGGCCATCTTGCTTCCGGTGACCGGTTTTGGTAGACTGGAAGTGGTGCCGGAAGTGGCGCGACAAAGCGACCTCGGGAAAAAAATCACGAGACCATGAAGTTTTGGATAATCCTTGGTGACGTGGTAAAAAAGAGAATAAAAAATGTATACCGTACGGAAGATATGCTATTTTTTCACCCCTCTGGTGAGAAAATAGTGATTTATTGATACCAGAGCTAACAGAATTGAAATAAAAATACCACAAATACAAAAACCCCATGAGTTTTAAAAGTTTAGAGAGTTTAAAGATATTTACGAATTTCCGAAACTTGTGTAAACGAATGATTGAGTAAACTGTTATTCCACATCTCTTGCGAAGCTGTATAATTTGACGTTAAACACTTCGCTGAAATGTTTCCTCTATGATATAGGATTTGATGTAGGAAAGTCACCCCTAAGAGGAAAACGTCAACTACGAGGGCAAAACCCCTTCGAATTGTTGATTGAATGGAGTTAAAGTAATTTGTACGAATCGACGATTGAATTTGATTCACCATTAAGGGCTGGCGAGATTCGATAATTCCTCGATGTTTTATTAGGGCGAAATGGAAGGGTAGAATAGCTAGGGTGAAAGGAATTGACGTTGAATTCGTCAAACCGGAAATGCGTGAACGAATGGGGTCGCGATGTACGATGGTAAATAGAGGTAAAAATGGAGGAGATGAGTTTATCATTTATGGAATCGAATAAGCCGAGTGCAGTTTACTGGGGGAGCGTTTTTCCCATGAGTTTTGATAGGTGTCTGAAGAAAATCAAAATTTCGTCTTCCGTTCAATCCTGAGTGGATGGAAAGGGGGAAGAATCACCGTTGATCGTTATTTCTCGGACTTTTGTATGTTGTACACGCCACCCTCGGTGATCAACTGGCTCGAAGGATGTTCGACGCAATACGCCCCTTCGTGTGGGAAGAAGAAGAAAGCAATGCCAGACTATTGGATTTTAATCTTATCTGTACCTAACTGGTCATTTACACGTGACGATAAATTTTCAAAGGATCATTTCCTGCCGGCAAAGAAAGGTGAGAAGGTCGAAAATTTGCGAAAACAATATGTAGAAAGGTTGCCAAGAAACAACAAGTGCAAAATACAGGAAATATGGACTATTGATAGAGTTCAGAACAGAGAAAAACATATTGACCGAATTCGTTAAATGTTGACGCCCAAGACCAATGAACTTCATAATGAAATGTCTGAACCGTTATTTTGGAGATGGAAGATTCCATCAAAACGTAATGATTGAAAAAAAGTCATAATTTGGCGACTCCAATTTACGGAGCGCAATTATTCTGGACGAAAAAAAGAAAAACAATTAAATCTGCCCACTGTAGATACTTTCCATGATTGTAAAAACTTGTCAGGAGACGAGAAGTCTTTTCGAGACGTAACAGTGAAAACAATAGAGTGAGATAAGCACGGAATATCAAGTCATTTTAATCGAAGATAAACATAAAGTAGTTTCAATTATATATCTATAGAGTAGGAAAGAAATATCGAGGTTCTACGTAGTCGAGTAGAATTTTGAAAGTCGATAAAGCACAGGGGTTAATTGCCGAATGAAATTAAACAGCAGTTAAAGAGGTCTCTTTCGCCCGACTGCTGCTTCTCGAGTAATTATGAGAAGTTATAAGACGAACAAGAGTCTCGGTTCGCGTATATACGTAGATACGATCCCATCCAGAATTTCTTGTAAACTCCTTCTCTTGTCTCACTTCCGGAAAAAGATTCTCTCCCCCTCCCGCACCCCACCCTCAACCCCCTCTCTTCTTTCTCTCTCTCTCTATCTGTCCCTCATCTCCTTCTTTTATCATGTTTTCCTTTCTTTGTCTTAACTTTGACCAGGGTAGGTCCCTCCTTGTGTTCATTTCCACCCTTCTTCGTTTCATCCCTCCATCGTCATTTGGTTGTCGTTTCTCAAGCAATTCTCCTCATCTTTTCCACTTGCGTCTATAAGACAGCCCGAGCATAGAGACTTATTCAGCCCCTAATACCATCCTCCCTCTTATTTTCGAGATTTCGGAGTTCCAAGTGTGCCTCTACTCTCCAGTAGGATAAGAATCGCCGTATAACCTTAAGACCCCATAGAGTACACGCTATATCTTGTTTATATATCCACAAGAATTTACGGTTAGCTGCAATCAAAGTTAAAACCCCCTTTTCTCCCTTTTCTCTACTCGTATTTTCTCTTCGCCCATTACACAAGGGTTGAAAATGTCGTAGGGGTTGAAAGAGTGACGGAGAAAGACTCAGTGGACAGTTAATTTTTAATGGGGCTGTTAAATGCAGGTTCTTATTCGACATTACGGCTGGTTCATGATATTCCTCTTTTCGACGCACACTTACGAACGATTTTCAAAGACACTTTCCAAAGTTTGCTGAACGCCCTTCCAATCAATCTTCCACACCAAGAAGCTCTACGTTTTCGTGAAAAATTCAGATGGCAGTGCAAAACAATGAGTTTTCTAAAGAACCAATTCTTAAATGGTTTTTTTTTCACAGAGCGAATAGTTTTGATTGTATGAGGCTGTGTTTGTCATTCAAAGACAATTAAAACACCGTGTCATGCCATACTGGCGATTTATTTGCACAGTTTGAATTCTTTTTGCCAAAGCATAACAGAAAGAGTTTGATGCAATATTGACGCCGAATCGTTCGAAAGCTGTAATCAATATTTGATAAACATTTATAAAAGCCACTTTTACCTTTTTTATTTAGATATTTACCAAAAATTTTTATGGGGTTGTTTCTTTTTCGGAATAATAAATTTATCGAATTTCGTGAAACATTGATTTTGAATATTTATCAAATGCAAGGATTTTCTTCACTGTTCACGCTTGAATAGCAAACGTTGTTCGACTTGCAACGACGTCTTTTGTGCTTACGTTTCCGAATAGAAAAAAGGTCACCGTTTCATGACCAACGTTATTCGAAAACGGTGCGAGTTTGAGAAACGATTCTCCTGGTACAGTGGCAAATAGAGTGGCGAAAGCACGCGATCGTAAACTTCGTAGCTAAGCGAGGGTAAAAGAGTGAAAAGACAGAACGAGAGAAAGAGGGATATAAAAAGGGGAAGAGGTGAAAATGGATAGGGGAGGGACTACCTAGGGAGGAAAATATGAATGCGAAATGACCGAGCGTTTGATCAATCGAGGCTGATTCGCGAAAACATCAGCAAAACTGTACGACGAACGTACAGGGTGATTCAGAACAAATAACGCCCATCATGAGGGAATTGTGTATGAAAATTGAAAAAATATATCGAAGGGCTGAACATTTTCGGAAAAAAATTGTTAAGGCTAGAGTAACTGACTAATTGGAGGAAAAAAAATGCAACATTCTACGGAGCAATGGAATGGAACAGTTCATTTCGTCACGATAAGAATGAATATTAAAATTCGTTAATTCTGAATAAGACTGTACACGAGAATAGGAAAAGCTCTCGAAAGCCAGAGACTGTCGTTTTCGTAGTAGAGTGTAAGTCGGCGCCAAACGGTCCTGTGGAATGTGCACGAAAATCTCACACGTATACGAAAGTCGAGGGTGAGCTAGGTTTCGAGTGGGGGATGAGGGGGTTGAACACACCCTGACGCGTTCGAACGGCAAATATTTGTTGGGCAAACATTCCAGCTCGGTCGTGCTGGATTCGTGCGGAGCTTTACATTTTTTACATCCAGTCATCAGTTTTTTTTTTGTCTACTTGTTTTTCTTTCTACATTCCAACGGAATATAAAGTTGTGATCGAAGATTTTTATTTTCATTTAAATAATAATCTTGTCTCGACCCCTAAGCGTGAATCATGAATAAAATTATCAACATTTGAAGGAAATCACAGTTTTGCACGTGTATCAGTCTTGTTATGTCGTAAATTTGATTTTTTCTTCTATTTTTCAATGTTGATTTTTAAAAGGCGTTTGCTGATGGCAAAAAGAGTCAATATTTTTTAACGCTTTAAATAAAGTCAATTTGTTTAGATATTCAAATAAATCCGACATCATTTTTTTCATGTTTACATCGGATTGTATGAAAAAGCGTAAAGAAAAAGTCTAATGGAGGCTGTAGCTTTCAAGAGAATTCACCAGCTGCTGCTCCTTTTACGTATTTTTTTTTCTTTTTTCTCATTTTTGTCAGCTCCTTTTATCGTACTCTTTCTTTATCTTGATTCTAAGCATGGTTGGTTACGAGGCAACATTGGCGTTCGGGCAGTCTGTGCGGGGTGATTAGTGCGCTCATTACACCAAACTCTGTTCCCGGCAACATGTGACGCTAATGATGCTTGCATCTATCCAAGACCAACAGACAAAAGCATCGAGACAAGCATTCCACCATTTGTGACATGCTGAGGCATTGCAAGCTCAGCTCGGCCTTGTTTTCCTCACCGTTGTTTCAGAGAAAAACCCAAATTTCACCAATTATTCGTTGTTAGACGAGCCTTAAGTCTGTAGGAATTGAAACGACAAATAAAACATTAAAAACCCTTAAGACTGTATCTGCGGACACAATTGGTTTCTTTTGTTGAAACGATTTTTTTTTTTTACTACGAACAATTTTCTCATATTTCTTAAGAAAATCATTAAATTGAATTATTTTTGATATTTTTTGGAGAGTTTTATGGAAACGTTGCTAATCTGAGAAATTTATAAAACCGAATGATGGCATTTTGAAAATACGTGAATGAATATCGGAAATTCCATTCAGTATTAGGATTCGCGTTACGAAAAGGGATCGTAGAAATGGACCATTGTTTTCATTGAACAATCGTCGAACGAGCTCGGAAATTCCGCAACATTGTTCACGGTAACTTCCTTCACGACCCTGTTATGAAACGCGTTCCACGTTCATAGTACTTCGGTAATACGGGACACTCGAAAATGGCTGGTTTATACGTCGTTCGCCCTGAAATCGATGAGCCAGTTTACGTCATCGGATTATTTACTTTATAGTCGATTTATTAATTGGATACGTATCACATCTATAACAATTTTCCGAGCGTAAATTGTAGATTTATCGCCGGGTTTTTTGTAATTGAAAGAATATTTACGAGTAAAAAAAAATAAAAATATTTCACTGCAAGGAAATTTCGAAAATTCGACAGGCGCCACGAGTGTCTGCATTTTAGGAGAAGCTTTTTTATTCGTTAAACTCAATAATTTGTCAGGAGTTGTAAATGACTGATGATCGGACGATGGAAAAAAAACATTTCCAATTTTGATCAGTGTCTTGATCGTAAAAGTTTTTTTTTTTTTCAAAGTTTTAACTTGAGTCGAAACAGAAAGGTTGGTATGAAAAATGTGAGCTCGTAACCGTGTGGATAACTCACGCGTTGCTTCTTCGCAAGCCTTCAACGTCACCGAAAGAGGAAATTAATAAATTGCTCAAATTTGAGTTTGCCTCGAGTGCTGAAATAAAGGACCCTCATAAATTTTATTTCTCCAGGGTGGCTATAACCCTCCATCTTGCTTGCTGAAGAGAAAACGTTTCACTTTACCCCATAGCCGATTCCGACTCAAGTACTTGTCGCTCAACAACTGTTGCAAGAATCCAAGGAATTTATATGATAAATCAAATTTCATGTTTCCCCTTAAAGATTGTCTATTTGTATTTTTAAAAAAAGTCTCAATCAAAGTAAAAAAAAAAAAAAGAAAATCTAATCGTTAAAATGGCTTCAAGTATTTATTAAGAAATTTGAAAGCACCAAACTCGATATAAATTATTTTGTATTACTATCCTGCTGTTTATGTTTTGTCAAAAAGATTGATATCCTTGCTCGTTTCTCAATAAGACGAAATACCCTTCAACATTTTGGATTTTATCCTCGTACATTTTCTAATTGCATTTTTTTCTTATCGCCATAAAAAATGGTGCCGACATTGTTGCAAGTCTTCTTTCCGCTATCAACAGCCCTGTTCTCGTAAGGTTGGATGGGGTGGAGGACAGCAGGACGACAGGGAGGAAGAGAAAAGAAAAACTAGGGAGAACACAGAAGGAAGGGGAGAGCGAGGCGCGAGATAGTGCTAGAGGGTATCATGAGCCCAGCAAAAGCCAAAAGACTTTATATATGGTTTTCGTTATATAACCATATATACAGGTATACATATGTGTGTCTTATGCACGCCCTTAAAATATTATACGTGTATATATAGGTATAATATTTTAAGGGTAGAATGAGATATATATAAATATATAAATATATAAATATATATACGTGATCTTACACGAAATAAAAGCTCATAGACGAGAGGGTTGTTGCAGGTTTTGTAAGGGTGAGTGTATGTGTATACCGGAATGAATAGCAACGTGAAAACAAAAGCACCGCCAGCACGGGGTTACAAATGGCGTGTATTCGGGACGGCATTGTTTTAAATGGCTGTCAGACGCCCGGAATTTATCCCGTTTTGCGAACGTGACAAGCACAGCCAGGCTAGAGCGTTGTTCCCTCTCTTCGGCTCTGTGCACTTATATATGAATGTATACGAAAAAAACATTTCTATAAATGTTCATATTCATATTTTTGTACTGTTGGGCAAAAATTTCCCCTGCTTTTTCTATTTTGCCTATTGATGAACGATAAACTGTGTTAAAATGTGAGCTTTGTTGCTCACTTTTTACAAATCACTTATCCAAGTTTTGTTTTTTTATTTATTTTTTTCAATGCCAATAACAGATACTGCTCGGTACTTCAACTTTCAGCAGGTTCCTATCGACTTTTTATGGAAGGGACTTGAACCACCCGAAATCACCCTCAAATCAGACTCAAGAGTGTCATTTAATTATTCTACGATTGACATATTTGTATCCTCACAATTGTCACAATCGTTTTTGTCGAGCAAAAAAAAAATACTGTGCAGAAAGTATTAATTTTCGTTAATGCTGCAGTGAGTAACTTTTGGAACAGCCATATTTTTCGGTCATTGGAAAATAAAGTTCTTATGCTGCATTTTTAAATGGTATACAGTATTGTGGCTTTCGAAAGATCAAACGAGGAATGTGGGTGGAAAAAATCTGGGAAAGGCTGGAAAAAAAAGAGCGATATAGAGAGAGAGAGAGAGAGAGAGGGAGAAAGAGAGAGAAAGAGATCGAGTTGGGGAAATAGAGGAATGAAGGTAACGTCGTTTCCAGGTCGCGTTAATTCTTAATTTCTTAATTTCGAGTCTGCACCTTTAAGTACTGGTTCGTGGCCGGACCGAAAAGAAACTTTGGGAGCGGAGAAGAGAAAAAGAAAGAGGAAGAGGGATAAAGAGAGCGAGAGAAGAGTGAGACACGAGAATTTAACCACGGGTCTTTCATTTTCTCTTTCCTTTTTAACCCCACCCCCCTCTTTTTCTCTTTCCACTATACTTCATCTTCCTGTACAAGATGGACGAGGAGAAAGAGAGAACTTGGAAGTTGAAAGCGAGTGCAATTAAGCTCTCTCTCCTAGTCGACAATTTCTTCGTTTTTTTTCATCCCCCTTCTTCTCTTCATGGTCCCCGAATTACGACGTCGACTCATTCCTCTACACTCTTTCTCTCTCTTTCTTTCGAGCTTAGCTCAAGGATCCATTCATTTTTCAAGTAACGTCGCTGCTGGATATCCACCCATCCAAGTTTTAAACCGCCTGCTATATCCACTCAAGGCAGCCTAACCTATATATAGACGTTTATTGGAAATTCGCAAGCAAAAGGGCGTAAGTAACAAGTCTGTAAAGACGAAGTAAGGCGAGCCACAAGACCTTTTACTTGAGTATAGTTTATACATGTGTGTAAAAGGAGTAAGGAACGATGAGGCGAAGAGTCCTCACCCCTTGTAGGTTCATTCCTTGCCAGAAGAGCTTTTCTATATTGCCACCAGGAGGGCCTCGAGAATCTGCTACGTTCCCTGACACCCCCGACCAACCACCATCGTCAATTGGTTTGATGGTGGACGTTCCGGTTCCCAGTAATTTATCGACGAAATTTGCATCGACAACGGCCATTACCTATACGAGAGACCGTCTCTCCAAATCGAAAGCTGCACCCTCTGGGCTTTTCCATCCTCCCTCTTACTCTTTCTTCCTCCCATCCTTACTATGGCTTCTCGTCTTGGCATTACGTTCAAGATAGACTCTACAATTATTAGCAATCTATCGTTGGATTGGACCCAACCAAATGGCCTGTGAGATATATACAGCGAGCTTTCATCCCTCATCTTCGAGCTTTCAACCCCCAGAACTTTATATTCTATCCATACATCGCGCTGCATACGCATAAGATATTGCGAGCAAGTGATTTAATAAGTGGGATATAATTTCAGGAATTATGGGTAATTTAAAAAATTCCTAAAAAACCTTCCCTTCCATAAATACCTTGAAAATGCGAACACCACAATGAATTTCACCTGTTCGCACACAGTTGGGTCGA
>JACEOJ010010057.1:0-20993 GCA_013761285.1 Campoletis sonorensis | reverse complement strand
TCGACCCAACTGTGTGCGAACAGGTGAAATTCATTGTGGTGTTCGCATTTTCAAGGTATTTATGGAAGGGAAGGTTTTTTAGGAATTTTTTAAATTACCCATAATTCCTGAAATTATATCCCACTTATTAAATCACTTGCTCGCAATATCTTATGCGTATGCAGCGCGATGTATGGATAGAATATAAAGTTCTGGGGGTTGAAAGCTCGAAGATGAGGGATGAAAGCTCGCTGTATATATCTCACAGGCCATTTGGTTGGGTCCAATCCAACGATAGATTGCTAATAATTGTAGAGTCTATCTTGAACGTAATGCCAAGACGAGAAGCCATAGTAAGGATGGGAGGAAGAAAGAGTAAGAGGGAGGATGGAAAAGCCCAGAGGGTGCAGCTTTCGATTTGGAGAGACGGTCTCTCGTATAGGTAATGGCCGTTGTCGATGCAAATTTCGTCGATAAATTACTGGGAACCGGAACGTCCACCATCAAACCAATTGACGATGGTGGTTGGTCGGGGGTGTCAGGGAACGTAGCAGATTCTCGAGGCCCTCCTGGTGGCAATATAGAAAAGCTCTTCTGGCAAGGAATGAACCTACAAGGGGTGAGGACTCTTCGCCTCATCGTTCCTTACTCCTTTTACACACATGTATAAACTATACTCAAGTAAAAGGTCTTGTGGCTCGCCTTACTTCGTCTTTACAGACTTGTTACTTACGCCCTTTTGCTTGCGAATTTCCAATAAACGTCTATATATAGGTTAGGCTGCCTTGAGTGGATATAGCAGGCGGTTTAAAACTTGGATGGGTGGATATCCAGCAGCGACGTTACTTGAAAAATGAATGGATCCTTGAGCTAAGCTCGAAAGAAAGAGAGAGAAAGAGTGTAGAGGAATGAGTCGACGTCGTAATTCGGGGACCATGAAGAGAAGAAGGGGGATGAAAAAAAACGAAGAAATTGTCGACTAGGAGAGAGAGCTTAATTGCACTCGCTTTCAACTTCCAAGTTCTCTCTTTCTCCTCGTCCATCTTGTACAGGAAGATGAAGTATAGTGGAAAGAGAAAAAGAGGGGGGTGGGGTTAAAAAGGAAAGAGAAAATGAAAGACCCGTGGTTAAATTCTCGTGTCTCACTCTTCTCTCGCTCTCTTTATCCCTCTTCCTCTTTCTTTTTCTCTTCTCCGCTCCCAAAGTTTCTTTTCGGTCCGGCCACGAACCAGTACTTAAAGGTGCAGACTCGAAATTAAGAAATTAAGAATTAACGCGACCTGGAAACGACGTTACCTTCATTCCTCTATTTCCCCAACTCGATCTCTTTCTCTCTCTTTCTCCCTCTCTCTCTCTCTCTCTCTCTATATCGCTCTTTTTTTTCCAGCCTTTCCCAGATTTTTTCCACCCACATTCCTCGTTTGATCTTTCGAAAGCCACAATACTGTATACCATTTAAAAATGCAGCATAAGAACTTTATTTTCCAATGACCGAAAAATATGGCTGTTCCAAAAGTTACTCACTGCAGCATTAACGAAAATTAATACTTTCTGCACAGTATTTTTTTTTTGCTCGACAAAAACGATTGTGACAATTGTGAGGATACAAATATGTCAATCGTAGAATAATTAAATGACACTCTTGAGTCTGATTTGAGGGTGATTTCGGGTGGTTCAAGTCCCTTCCATAAAAAGTCGATAGGAACCTGCTGAAAGTTGAAGTACCGAGCAGTATCTGTTATTGGCATTGAAAAAAATAAATAAAAAAACAAAACTTGGATAAGTGATTTGTAAAAAGTGAGCAACAAAGCTCACATTTTAACACAGTTTATCGTTCATCAATAGGCAAAATAGAAAAAGCAGGGGAAATTTTTGCCCAACAGTACAAAAATATGAATATGAACATTTATAGAAATGTTTTTTTCGTATACATTCATATATAAGTGCACAGAGCCGAAGAGAGGGAACAACGCTCTAGCCTGGCTGTGCTTGTCACGTTCGCAAAACGGGATAAATTCCGGGCGTCTGACAGCCATTTAAAACAATGCCGTCCCGAATACACGCCATTTGTAACCCCGTGCTGGCGGTGCTTTTGTTTTCACGTTGCTATTCATTCCGGTATACACATACACTCACCCTTACAAAACCTGCAACAACCCTCTCGTCTATGAGCTTTTATTTCGTGTAAGATCACGTATATATATTTATATATTTATATATTTATATATATCTCATTCTACCCTTAAAATATTATACCTATATATACACGTATAATATTTTAAGGGCGTGCATAAGACACACATATGTATACCTGTATATATGGTTATATAACGAAAACCATATATAAAGTCTTTTGGCTTTTGCTGGGCTCATGATACCCTCTAGCACTATCTCGCGCCTCGCTCTCCCCTTCCTTCTGTGTTCTCCCTAGTTTTTCTTTTCTCTTCCTCCCTGTCGTCCTGCTGTCCTCCACCCCATCCAACCTTACGAGAACAGGGCTGTTGATAGCGGAAAGAAGACTTGCAACAATGTCGGCACCATTTTTTATGGCGATAAGAAAAAAATGCAATTAGAAAATGTACGAGGATAAAATCCAAAATGTTGAAGGGTATTTCGTCTTATTGAGAAACGAGCAAGGATATCAATCTTTTTGACAAAACATAAACAGCAGGATAGTAATACAAAATAATTTATATCGAGTTTGGTGCTTTCAAATTTCTTAATAAATACTTGAAGCCATTTTAACGATTAGATTTTCTTTTTTTTTTTTTTACTTTGATTGAGACTTTTTTTAAAAATACAAATAGACAATCTTTAAGGGGAAACATGAAATTTGATTTATCATATAAATTCCTTGGATTCTTGCAACAGTTGTTGAGCGACAAGTACTTGAGTCGGAATCGGCTATGGGGTAAAGTGAAACGTTTTCTCTTCAGCAAGCAAGATGGAGGGTTATAGCCACCCTGGAGAAATAAAATTTATGAGGGTCCTTTATTTCAGCACTCGAGGCAAACTCAAATTTGAGCAATTTATTAATTTCCTCTTTCGGTGACGTTGAAGGCTTGCGAAGAAGCAACGCGTGAGTTATCCACACGGTTACGAGCTCACATTTTTCATACCAACCTTTCTGTTTCGACTCAAGTTAAAACTTTGAAAAAAAAAAAAACTTTTACGATCAAGACACTGATCAAAATTGGAAATGTTTTTTTTCCATCGTCCGATCATCAGTCATTTACAACTCCTGACAAATTATTGAGTTTAACGAATAAAAAAGCTTCTCCTAAAATGCAGACACTCGTGGCGCCTGTCGAATTTTCGAAATTTCCTTGCAGTGAAATATTTTTATTTTTTTTTACTCGTAAATATTCTTTCAATTACAAAAAACCCGGCGATAAATCTACAATTTACGCTCGGAAAATTGTTATAGATGTGATACGTATCCAATTAATAAATCGACTATAAAGTAAATAATCCGATGACGTAAACTGGCTCATCGATTTCAGGGCGAACGACGTATAAACCAGCCATTTTCGAGTGTCCCGTATTACCGAAGTACTATGAACGTGGAACGCGTTTCATAACAGGGTCGTGAAGGAAGTTACCGTGAACAATGTTGCGGAATTTCCGAGCTCGTTCGACGATTGTTCAATGAAAACAATGGTCCATTTCTACGATCCCTTTTCGTAACGCGAATCCTAATACTGAATGGAATTTCCGATATTCATTCACGTATTTTCAAAATGCCATCATTCGGTTTTATAAATTTCTCAGATTAGCAACGTTTCCATAAAACTCTCCAAAAAATATCAAAAATAATTCAATTTAATGATTTTCTTAAGAAATATGAGAAAATTGTTCGTAGTAAAAAAAAAAAATCGTTTCAACAAAAGAAACCAATTGTGTCCGCAGATACAGTCTTAAGGGTTTTTAATGTTTTATTTGTCGTTTCAATTCCTACAGACTTAAGGCTCGTCTAACAACGAATAATTGGTGAAATTTGGGTTTTTCTCTGAAACAACGGTGAGGAAAACAAGGCCGAGCTGAGCTTGCAATGCCTCAGCATGTCACAAATGGTGGAATGCTTGTCTCGATGCTTTTGTCTGTTGGTCTTGGATAGATGCAAGCATCATTAGCGTCACATGTTGCCGGGAACAGAGTTTGGTGTAATGAGCGCACTAATCACCCCGCACAGACTGCCCGAACGCCAATGTTGCCTCGTAACCAACCATGCTTAGAATCAAGATAAAGAAAGAGTACGATAAAAGGAGCTGACAAAAATGAGAAAAAAGAAAAAAAAATACGTAAAAGGAGCAGCAGCTGGTGAATTCTCTTGAAAGCTACAGCCTCCATTAGACTTTTTCTTTACGCTTTTTCATACAATCCGATGTAAACATGAAAAAAATGATGTCGGATTTATTTGAATATCTAAACAAATTGACTTTATTTAAAGCGTTAAAAAATATTGACTCTTTTTGCCATCAGCAAACGCCTTTTAAAAATCAACATTGAAAAATAGAAGAAAAAATCAAATTTACGACATAACAAGACTGATACACGTGCAAAACTGTGATTTCCTTCAAATGTTGATAATTTTATTCATGATTCACGCTTAGGGGTCGAGACAAGATTATTATTTAAATGAAAATAAAAATCTTCGATCACAACTTTATATTCCGTTGGAATGTAGAAAGAAAAACAAGTAGACAAAAAAAAAACTGATGACTGGATGTAAAAAATGTAAAGCTCCGCACGAATCCAGCACGACCGAGCTGGAATGTTTGCCCAACAAATATTTGCCGTTCGAACGCGTCAGGGTGTGTTCAACCCCCTCATCCCCCACTCGAAACCTAGCTCACCCTCGACTTTCGTATACGTGTGAGATTTTCGTGCACATTCCACAGGACCGTTTGGCGCCGACTTACACTCTACTACGAAAACGACAGTCTCTGGCTTTCGAGAGCTTTTCCTATTCTCGTGTACAGTCTTATTCAGAATTAACGAATTTTAATATTCATTCTTATCGTGACGAAATGAACTGTTCCATTCCATTGCTCCGTAGAATGTTGCATTTTTTTTCCTCCAATTAGTCAGTTACTCTAGCCTTAACAATTTTTTTCCGAAAATGTTCAGCCCTTCGATATATTTTTTCAATTTTCATACACAATTCCCTCATGATGGGCGTTATTTGTTCTGAATCACCCTGTACGTTCGTCGTACAGTTTTGCTGATGTTTTCGCGAATCAGCCTCGATTGATCAAACGCTCGGTCATTTCGCATTCATATTTTCCTCCCTAGGTAGTCCCTCCCCTATCCATTTTCACCTCTTCCCCTTTTTATATCCCTCTTTCTCTCGTTCTGTCTTTTCACTCTTTTACCCTCGCTTAGCTACGAAGTTTACGATCGCGTGCTTTCGCCACTCTATTTGCCACTGTACCAGGAGAATCGTTTCTCAAACTCGCACCGTTTTCGAATAACGTTGGTCATGAAACGGTGACCTTTTTTCTATTCGGAAACGTAAGCACAAAAGACGTCGTTGCAAGTCGAACAACGTTTGCTATTCAAGCGTGAACAGTGAAGAAAATCCTTGCATTTGATAAATATTCAAAATCAATGTTTCACGAAATTCGATAAATTTATTATTCCGAAAAAGAAACAACCCCATAAAAATTTTTGGTAAATATCTAAATAAAAAAGGTAAAAGTGGCTTTTATAAATGTTTATCAAATATTGATTACAGCTTTCGAACGATTCGGCGTCAATATTGCATCAAACTCTTTCTGTTATGCTTTGGCAAAAAGAATTCAAACTGTGCAAATAAATCGCCAGTATGGCATGACACGGTGTTTTAATTGTCTTTGAATGACAAACACAGCCTCATACAATCAAAACTATTCGCTCTGTGAAAAAAAAACCATTTAAGAATTGGTTCTTTAGAAAACTCATTGTTTTGCACTGCCATCTGAATTTTTCACGAAAACGTAGAGCTTCTTGGTGTGGAAGATTGATTGGAAGGGCGTTCAGCAAACTTTGGAAAGTGTCTTTGAAAATCGTTCGTAAGTGTGCGTCGAAAAGAGGAATATCATGAACCAGCCGTAATGTCGAATAAGAACCTGCATTTAACAGCCCCATTAAAAATTAACTGTCCACTGAGTCTTTCTCCGTCACTCTTTCAACCCCTACGACATTTTCAACCCTTGTGTAATGGGCGAAGAGAAAATACGAGTAGAGAAAAGGGAGAAAAGGGGGTTTTAACTTTGATTGCAGCTAACCGTAAATTCTTGTGGATATATAAACAAGATATAGCGTGTACTCTATGGGGTCTTAAGGTTATACGGCGATTCTTATCCTACTGGAGAGTAGAGGCACACTTGGAACTCCGAAATCTCGAAAATAAGAGGGAGGATGGTATTAGGGGCTGAATAAGTCTCTATGCTCGGGCTGTCTTATAGACGCAAGTGGAAAAGATGAGGAGAATTGCTTGAGAAACGACAACCAAATGACGATGGAGGGATGAAACGAAGAAGGGTGGAAATGAACACAAGGAGGGACCTACCCTGGTCAAAGTTAAGACAAAGAAAGGAAAACATGATAAAAGAAGGAGATGAGGGACAGATAGAGAGAGAGAGAAAGAAGAGAGGGGGTTGAGGGTGGGGTGCGGGAGGGGGAGAGAATCTTTTTCCGGAAGTGAGACAAGAGAAGGAGTTTACAAGAAATTCTGGATGGGATCGTATCTACGTATATACGCGAACCGAGACTCTTGTTCGTCTTATAACTTCTCATAATTACTCGAGAAGCAGCAGTCGGGCGAAAGAGACCTCTTTAACTGCTGTTTAATTTCATTCGGCAATTAACCCCTGTGCTTTATCGACTTTCAAAATTCTACTCGACTACGTAGAACCTCGATATTTCTTTCCTACTCTATAGATATATAATTGAAACTACTTTATGTTTATCTTCGATTAAAATGACTTGATATTCCGTGCTTATCTCACTCTATTGTTTTCACTGTTACGTCTCGAAAAGACTTCTCGTCTCCTGACAAGTTTTTACAATCATGGAAAGTATCTACAGTGGGCAGATTTAATTGTTTTTCTTTTTTTCGTCCAGAATAATTGCGCTCCGTAAATTGGAGTCGCCAAATTATGACTTTTTTTCAATCATTACGTTTTGATGGAATCTTCCATCTCCAAAATAACGGTTCAGACATTTCATTATGAAGTTCATTGGTCTTGGGCGTCAACATTTAACGAATTCGGTCAATATGTTTTTCTCTGTTCTGAACTCTATCAATAGTCCATATTTCCTGTATTTTGCACTTGTTGTTTCTTGGCAACCTTTCTACATATTGTTTTCGCAAATTTTCGACCTTCTCACCTTTCTTTGCCGGCAGGAAATGATCCTTTGAAAATTTATCGTCACGTGTAAATGACCAGTTAGGTACAGATAAGATTAAAATCCAATAGTCTGGCATTGCTTTCTTCTTCTTCCCACACGAAGGGGCGTATTGCGTCGAACATCCTTCGAGCCAGTTGATCACCGAGGGTGGCGTGTACAACATACAAAAGTCCGAGAAATAACGATCAACGGTGATTCTTCCCCCTTTCCATCCACTCAGGATTGAACGGAAGACGAAATTTTGATTTTCTTCAGACACCTATCAAAACTCATGGGAAAAACGCTCCCCCAGTAAACTGCACTCGGCTTATTCGATTCCATAAATGATAAACTCATCTCCTCCATTTTTACCTCTATTTACCATCGTACATCGCGACCCCATTCGTTCACGCATTTCCGGTTTGACGAATTCAACGTCAATTCCTTTCACCCTAGCTATTCTACCCTTCCATTTCGCCCTAATAAAACATCGAGGAATTATCGAATCTCGCCAGCCCTTAATGGTGAATCAAATTCAATCGTCGATTCGTACAAATTACTTTAACTCCATTCAATCAACAATTCGAAGGGGTTTTGCCCTCGTAGTTGACGTTTTCCTCTTAGGGGTGACTTTCCTACATCAAATCCTATATCATAGAGGAAACATTTCAGCGAAGTGTTTAACGTCAAATTATACAGCTTCGCAAGAGATGTGGAATAACAGTTTACTCAATCATTCGTTTACACAAGTTTCGGAAATTCGTAAATATCTTTAAACTCTCTAAACTTTTAAAACTCATGGGGTTTTTGTATTTGTGGTATTTTTATTTCAATTCTGTTAGCTCTGGTATCAATAAATCACTATTTTCTCACCAGAGGGGTGAAAAAATAGCATATCTTCCGTACGGTATACATTTTTTATTCTCTTTTTTACCACGTCACCAAGGATTATCCAAAACTTCATGGTCTCGTGATTTTTTTCCCGAGGTCGCTTTGTCGCGCCACTTCCGGCACCACTTCCAGTCTACCAAAACCGGTCACCGGAAGCAAGATGGCCGCTGGGACCGAGTGTCCCTAACGCCTACACAGAGGGCACTGCACGATGAAATATTAGCGGAAAACGGGAGGAATTTTTTTTTTTTTCGTGCTCGTGCGTGGGTGAGATATTCTCCAGTACCAACGGAGCTTTAATCATGCAACTGTATACAGGTATAACAAACATTTCCTGTACACAATGGAAACTGTTATGGTTTTCGCACTTTTGAAAAAAATGTTCCACATATTTTCATCGATTTTGGAACCCTTCGAAAAGAGCAGTAATATTACAGCGAATTTTTGCAAAGCTCGCTTCGATCGAATGATTTAACAAGAATTAATGAACGATATAAGACTACCAAATAAAAAACAGGTTAATCAGAACCGTCAAGCTGGCACAGAATTCACATTGGCCAGAGGTAATAATTCCAACGATTTATCGAACACATAGCCCATTTCCCAATGTAATCTCCGTATCCGGCCAATCCATTGACTCATTAATGGCTCTCGAAGCTTTGGACATCGTGCAGATAAAAAAAGGATAAATGATACAGTGCGGTAGATTGGAAATGTCGGTTAGTACTGAATAAATTCTATTAATCAACTGTACAACCATTGGAAAAACCTTCGTAAAAAGGTTAAAATTCATTTTAAACATTAAAAACGTCTTGTGAATGTGGATATTGTTAAAAACAGTCCCAAGATTCATTATTTTCCAAGATCAACGCTTAAACTGAAAGCTCCTCTCAAAAATGTTGTCTTGTCTGGACAATGGGCGGATAAACATTTATTCCAATATATGGTTTCCGTCTGTATAACTCTTGTTTATTTTAAAAGCAAAACCTGAACAATAACACGTATACAAAAGCGTATTATCATCAGGGTCAAAGGTTCTCAGTGCGGTTGAGGGTTGAATTAAATATTTTAATTAAGATTGACAGTGAATTTTTGTGTTGAGCAATCGTGTCAGATTCACAAAATCATTCGAAACAATGAAAACCATTTGAGTTTCTCTACACTTTTGCATGTTTGTCTCTACTTGGGGGTTATGGGAAAATGTGATCGACCGAGATTTAAAGGGATGGCTAACGGAAAAGGGCGTGGGTTTGTCAGGAGGGATGAATAGATAGATGGAACAGCCAACAACGAAAATCGGACTATCTCTATATCGCTCTGTCTCTCGCTGTCATTTGGTGAGAGACATTTTCGAGCTTTCCGCGACCACGAGCATTTCGTCGATAAATAATTCGGTCGCTTCAAACCCCACCCTATTCCTCCCTCCTCGCCCACTACGAATCGTGGGTGCTCGGGCCTTCGTGTACACGCAACCTTCTAAAATACGTTTGTATATGTGTATAACACTCATACGAATTCATTCCCATGGATGTACACATGTATATACATATACATAGTTGGAAATTCATCGACTAACCCTTATCAAACTCCGGTGTCCATTATTCACGGTTTCGCGAAGCTTATAAACTGGCCAGGAAAACGTTTGGTTTGTATACGCGACCCACTGTGTTTTCTACCGAGTATTTTTGCCTGTTTTGCCCCCTCCCCATACCCCGAAACACTCCTCCGAATCTGAATACACAAGCAATGGAAAACGATATTCTTGCACATCGAACTTTTCGAGAATGTAACCCACTGAGCCTGTTTCCTCGAAAAATTCCGAGGGGCAGGAAGAAGTGCATTTATATTCGGAACGATAATTGTGGAAGTAGATAAAATATTGATTGTTTTTTTTTGTGTGTTACTCGTGACGAGAGGACGTTGTGTCGAAAATTTATAATTGGTCTTCCGATAATTCCAGTAAGAGCACAACAAAAATATACGGGAACTGTAGACTTTTCGTTCAGGGTCTTATACAATGAATTCGTTCAGTGAAACATCGATTTTTTCGTTGTTAGTTTTGCAGTTTGAGAACAATGACACTTGTGGGATATAACGGATTTAGTGGGATTCGGGAAAAAGATTAAATATCACTTCTCAAGGGCAAATGCATGAAATATCGCTAGAAATTTACTAAAACGTATAAATCACGAAAATGTAGATCTGTATATATCGTATGTTTGAAGATGAATGCGCTTGTTTTTCCGAATTGTTCGTGAAGACAATTTTCATTCCCCCGAGTGATGTTCGTATATGTACATACCTTATATTTTCATCCTTCTCTTGCCCGAGGGAGATCGTAATGTACCGAGTAAAAATTGGAGCGCGTAGGTTGGGGATCTCATACTCTCGAGGTGGTATTCGATTGGATCCTTCATTGAATAAACTTGGCTCTCGGTTGCCAAAGAGATATGACGTTGGCTCTTTATTCCAGTTTTTTTTCCTTGAACCGCGCTGTATTCACATGTAGATACATATTGATATAATATTTATACACGTGATTCACATAGCCATACATATTTATTTGTTCGTACATGGGGCTTTTTAGCCCAAAAAGATATTTCCACTATTGCTACTACAATATTGCGAAATTTCTTTGAATTCATACTTTTTCCTGCCTTTTCTGACGAACGAAAACGTAATATCGTTATTTTATTACAAGTATTTAAGAAATATTGTGTCATGAAAATGAAATCAATGCTGTGAAAAAATTGATTGAAGACGAAATTAAAAAAAAAAAAAAAAAAAAAAAAAAAATAGTAACAAAAACAAAACAATTGAAGAAAATGGACTGGGCGAATAAATTCAAGAAATTCATTCTCAGACTGCGAATACGAAGTATTCTTTCCTCAATCTTTCAAACTGTTCAATTTTTCCACACCCTTTGACCTCTGAAGGTAATTCTTCACACATTTTCACTCAATCGTCGAATACACTCTACCGCGCACTCCCCGTTTTTCGAAACCATATTGCTATACACATTGGGAGCCTGCTGCGTCATTCTACCACTGTTTGTTAAAAGTATTTGAAGCTTACCTTTCATTTGCTTCGGTAATAAATTCATAATCGCTTTAAAAATAACTATAAATACGGTCACGGTCCTAATTAACCGTGCTGATAATAAATCGTGTGCAAATAACCGAAACAACAGTAACTAAATAAACCGGATAAATATCAAAAATGAAAACAAGAAAAAATGCATAATAAATACTTGACCCCAAGCAACCAACCAAACAATCCCAAACAAAGGGCAACCGAAAGGACCAAACACCGGCCAATAAGCCCAAACAAACAAACAAATCCTACCAAAAAATCACAAACACAACACTAAGACTACATTCTTCAAGCTTTTGTTATTCAACTTTTGTTTTTTTTGTTTGTTTTAATTTTCTTTCTTCGTAATATCAATATCGTGATTTCAATACAATATCCTCTTAGAGTTTTTTTTTTTACAACAGTCGTCAATACAACGAGGTTTTTATTAGGTATTGTTTACATAAACGAATAATGGGAGTTGAATATAATAACATCATATTTCCTTGTCAACGGTCGCAATTAAAATGAAAATATGACGAATGTAATAAATGGCTTACTTTAACACAGTGGTTATTATTGTCATGGTTATTCTAGGCTCTGGTTATTTTAAATACGCTCAATTGGAGAGGTCATGATCCATAAATACCTAATCTCTGTTTTATGGACATAAATAGCAGCACTTGCAGAACATCATCCAAATTTATGTACCTGTCGCACTGTTATATGCAGTGTCGCACATTTTTCAAAATACGAAAAATAAAAAGAGCATTTATTATGCCCTGGCAGGCCATAAGGCAAAAGATGATTAACAAGAGAAACACATCCACGCAGATATCAAAATAATAATAAAATACAATAAAAGGAAAATGAATCGCCATCAGGATACAAAAAAAAGAAGATGTATAAAAATAACATGCAGTCAGAGCAAAGAGAGCGAGAGAGAGAAATTCAAAATCGTTCAGAAAGCTGTCAATTCAGCTTTGAAAGCTCCATATGGTGAGAAGATATGAGAATTCGTTGGATGTAAGTCGGAGGAAGGAAAGGAAAAAAGGCCTCGAAGGGTTCAAGGAAGTGAAAAAAAATTTGGTGAAGAAAAAACTAGAGAAAAAAAAAAACGAAAATCGTTGTGAATGCGTGTGTCTGTCCACGTTATCCAGAGACATATAAATATATATATATATATATGCGAGATAAAATAAGCGTGAGAGAGAAATAGTTCGAGAAGTCTTGAAGAACGGTTCCTGACGACGACGTTGAGACTCCGGAGGATGAAAAGCAAGCATCGAACCCCTGGCAAAAGAAGCCAAAGAGCAAGAGGCGTGGTAAAATAGAGCAAAAAAAATTGCCATAGAACCCTATAAGTCCGCGTTTTCAACCCCTACAGATCCACGCAAGATCCTACTATACACACATCCATGGTCTTCATACATATAGACACTCCAGTGTTCACGTGGCTCGTATATATGCACGTATAGATATGTATACACCCACCCTGGACCGGCTGGTGATTCAATATTCGTTTTTCTGCGGCATAACTTTCCATTTGCATTAGCTACCCTCATTCCTCCCTCTCTCTTTCTTTATTCGCCTTTGAATCTTCCTCCTCACAGACTTGTAACCTTTTTCTTTAAACCTTCTTCTCTTTCTGCGTTTCTTCACAATTTTGGATTCGATTATACCTTAACACATTGTCCGAGAAATTTGAGGTTACGTTTTTGAGGTGTGTACTTGTGCAACTTTACTCCGAGAGTAGAATGAAACAATTAGAAGATTTGGAATAATTTGAATTTTGATATTGCGACCTGCCCGAAGAATTGAAATTCTCCAGGAAAATATCTCCTCAGTTATTATTTTTGACTTGCTACTGGTGTTGGAAATCACCGAGCTGACAAATTGTCAGTATAACTCTCAGGCATTGAGATTTTCTTTCTTTCCATTTCTTTCTATTTTCGTTCTTCGCGAACCCTTTCATGCCACTTGCCCGAACAGCAGACTGTTGGGAAAGCTAGATAAGTATCTCCGTGGGATTTACAAACGATCGGCTATTCGTCTATGAGGAGGAAATTGGCGCAAACCCGCAATTTATTTTCGCAAACATCCCCCGATCGTGTCACCGGAACTTTGAAGAGAGTAAGTGAGAGAACGGGTAAGAAGAAAAGAAGGAGAAAGTAAAAGACAAGGGTTTCCTTTTTCATATCCTGAGGCGAAACTCGCTCGAGAAAAAACGAGACTTTGCAATCGATTCAATTACTTAAAGGATTCTTCGTCCGTAAGACAAAACGAGTCAATTGATTTGTCGAAGCTTTTTTCTTCCCTCCGCGATTGTGACTTACTGTCATTTAGAATTTTATCTGATTTTTTAAATCGTTTGAGCTCGTTTTGTTGTTATAATATTTTAACCTTCCAATCATGCATTCGTATATTTTTTTCAGTTTCAATTAAACAATTGAAATAACTCAGTTTTAGACTCAACTTGCAACTGTCAATTCGAACGAAACTACTTCTTTTAAAATGGATAATTTTTGGCTGCATTATTTACGAGCCAAAACTTTCTCCTGTACATTTAAAGAAATCGTCTCGATTAAATGGAAAGAAAACAATTTGAAAAAATGGCATAAAAACTCAATTACATTGGCTCAAGGTTGGTAGGATTCTCGTGTATTGAATTGCAGATAGTCTACCATTAATATCTCAATCTCATTAATCTCTGTTATATATATAGTCTCATCGTTGACTCGCTGCGTCGAGAGCGGGATATTATTTCCTCCCTTTACACGCATACCCTTATAACAGAGGATGGAAATAGCGAGCCAGAGAGTGAGCGAGTGAGAGAGAGAGAGAGAGAGAGAGAAAGCTAGCGCAGTTAATTCGAAAACTTTGAGCTCGTCGCTTCATCGAGGTTGGCCTGTGAGAGAGCTATCTCGCTGTGCGAATTATTTATATAGAACAACGAGCTAAATTCCTCTCTTTCTCTCACTCGCTATCTCTATTTCTCTCAGCTTTCAAGCGGACGACTCGAACAAGTCCAATTTGCGATTTTGCAATTCCAATGGCCACGACGCGACCCTTAGCTAAATATGCAGATCCTGCTCAACGAAGAGAGGAACAGAACGAGAGAAAGGGAGGAGAGAAACAAGAGAAGTAGAGACGGTAAAAATCCTCTTTTACCTCATACATTCGTCGTTTTCTCTCTCTCTCTCTCTCTCGCTCTTTCTCTCTGACACACACACACACACACACACAAACGCGCGCGCGCGCTTATTCTGCTTCCCTTCTATTTCTTTTTATGTTATGGGCTTTGGAACACTCGAAAACACATCCCTCCTCAACGTTACAAAATACGTCCCACAAAATCTCGTTCTCGAGCTTGAGCTTCCTACCGGAAGAGCATTCGCTCTACAGGGCGTACAAGTTTTTGAATCAAGTCTCTCCTTAATTTTGCTCTGACAACTTACTTTTACCTTCACAAATGGATTGTGGCCTTCGCAAAAGACAGCCAACAACTCGTGGCTGCAAAAGTTAATAATTGATAATTACGTTTTTTTTAAATGAGAACAATGTGCCAAAAAAATGTACGTATCATAAAGTCGCAAATTGTATTAACTCTTTTTTTACGAAATGAAATCATTTTTGACATGACGTTGTGTGAAAATGAAGGAAGTTAAAGGCTATGTAAAAAAATGAAATTGAGGAAAATAACGACGTGAGGTGAAGGATGAAAAAGAGAGGAAAAGAGAGGCAAAAAGAGAGAGCGAGTGCATCAGAAGTGTCGGTTAGTGAGATCTCGTATACAGAGGTCGAGGTACGAACCGCAATTTGTACGTCGGACAAAGGTAATTACCCCGATGTGTGTTGTTGGATGGAGGTTGGACGAGACCTAGCAAGAGAGACCGCTGTGCGGTCTCTATAGTCAGAACTATATGAGCACGTTGCACAATGAAACAACGTACCTACTTTACCTTACTTTGCCTCAACTACTGTTGTATTGCTTTCAACTGCAACACCTCGACGAATCCTCTATATTTCATACACGAACACGATGATAAAGAGAGAAAGAAAGAAATAATAATAAAGAGAAAACAAACAGACGTGTTCCCACCAACAAATTTTCAGGATGCGAATTAAAATCATTTGATTTTTATTTATTTTCACTATAACCGTAAAATTAAAGAATTTACGTTAGATTTTATTCTGAGATTCTGACTATATTCCATTAGTACATTTTTTTTTTGCATTATTTTGTATGCCATAAAGTAGTCGAAAAAAATCAAATTGTCGTATAATTTGTCATACTTATAAAAATATCTTTCTTTGACGTTGAAAATTCGTCATTTTGTTCATACTAAAGGCTTACGCTGAATTTTCGCCTCCATCCTCGGGGGATGATCTCCGGAACGCATGGTGGAAAAAAAAAAGGATTGGAGGCGATTTGGAAGCCTGGACCTATGCGATGTTGGTTCAGTGGCTTGCGGTTGCGACCAACGCTACTGATTTATTTCCTTTTCGAGCGTAGCACCGCATTAAACCCCCGGATAAAATGCATCGCAGAGTTAGTCGCCGTGAAATTACCACCACCTAGGGAATATACTGAAAAGTAAGAGAGAGAGAGAGAGAGAGATAGACAACGATAGGAACAAAAGAGGAGAAGCAAAAAAGAAATATTCGTGGCGACTCGTTCCAATTTTGCATCCCCTCTTCTGCTTCATTCCTCATACAATACCCAAAAGACTAGTCCAATAACGAACAATTCCGAAACCACCTGAACTCCAGGCCTGAGAAGTGAATAATCGCTGGTTCAAAAGTACTTAAGAATTAAAATATTAACAAAACAAACTTTATGCAAATTCAGCATTGCCAATAAGCTCGATGGAAACAATTTGAACAAAAGAAATCTACTTGCTGATAACCTCTATTTTGTAGTTCACTAAAAAGAGGGTATTTTGTAAACTCGTGCTTTAAACTAATACACCAAATAAAAGTACACTGTACTTTTTTTTGGAGAATGCAACGAAAAACATACAAATTCATCTCTAAAACCAGGAACCTTTTTTCTAGTTGTACTGAGAATACATTTGCGATCCCATTTCCTGTGCAATATTTCGTAGTAAGTAAACTTGAGTCAGGAACAAGCGTTGCATGGCTCTTGTTAAGAATAGATAAATAAGAGAGAAATTCGAATAATCTAAGGCTTAAAGACAAATAACTCATTACTGGGCAACTCTGTTGCTTTGAAGCAAGTTCTACATGGAGAGAAAATCATCATTGAGCACGCTGACATTGGCAATTTATCTGTTTTCTCTCAGTTTGGCTGTTGTTCGGCCATGAACAAAGAACCTTTCGTTGGCCGGAAGTGGATATCGATTCCTTTGGAGGAGCAACTTTCTTTCTCTTTCTCTTTCTCTCTCTATCTTAATCATCTGCCTGTTTCAACCCTTAGATGGCCAAACTATACCAGTGCTTCCACTTGCTCTCTTAGCGTTTCTGGTGGCCTCTTTGACTCGTGATAGTTTGCCAGTTTGCGAGGCCAGATTGCTGTTGTACCAAGCAGTAATCTGGGCCCATACAATGAACTTCAATCCACGCTTTCTCCAACTCAACCCCTTCCTCCATTTCATCCCTCTTCTTTCTCTCTCGTGCTTCCATAATGGCTCAGTTTCTGGCTTGTGTTCCTCTCCCTCGCTCTTCTTCTTCTTCTTCTTCTCTCCATCTCTACCCTCTCCCTTTCTATCTCCAACTCTTTTCCTACGAGTCTCACCAAACACTCTAGAACTTTGTGAAAACGAAACGAAGTCCTGAGCTCATTTTCTCTCGAACACAACTTGTGGTTACGAACTCTCTTCGGGGTCCTTTCTCCTTCTCCTCCTTCTTCTTCTTTGCCATTCGCGTATATACGATACAGTGGATGGGACTAGGAGGGAGAAAAAAAGGATGCCGTAGATAGAGTCAAATATAAAGCTGTTACACAGAAATGAAGTGAAAGCTGGATCAAGTGGGAGTGAGCGCTTGAAAAATCTAAGGACGGAGAAGAGAGTGGGAGAGGGCTTGCAAAAGTCTGCCTCGTGGTCAGTTTTTCTCCAGTATTCCAACGAGTTATCCGACCGCAGGATAGAGAGAGTTGAAAGATTTCTCGGGAGAGAGAGAGAGAGAGAGAGAAATATAGATCAGGCCATGGGTACTTGGTTAGCTGGCTGGCTGAGTGGGGGTGTTAATTACCAACCCCCTTATTCTGGGCATCGGAGAAGTACCCTCGAGCCATGGCAGAAACTTTTCTTTTGCTCTCTCTCCGCTGGTACAGCGATTTCAGAAGGAGAGTAAAATACATATACGTCTCTATATCTATACGTACATATAAATGTGTGAGTAAACCGTGGAGGGAACAGGAAGGGATGGGGAGCAACCGGGTGCGAGATAACGTTTTCAATTACCTGCAGGATGTGACGTAGTTATGAGTTAGCTACCTATACTCGAGGTTCCTCGTGGTATACGCTTCTCTATCCCATCCTATCGTTTATATACATAGAATTTATATTTATAAATATATAGGTATGTATATATATATATTTGCTTTGCCATGTCTGGCGAGAGATGATGAGCGAAGATGAGTGAGATGGAATGAGGGAAGCAAGAGAGGATATCTTGCTCGTCGAGAGACCTCGAGCAACGTCCTACCAAACACCTATGTATTTAATATATACTTATACACAAATTCCCCACCCTTTGAGAAATGCTATTTCTCATCTAATACTTGTTGGAGCGCGTGTCCTTTAGAGATAAACTAAAATCCGATTGGTACCAGGCTGACGTCAAGTCTTAAAAGTCAAACGAGTCATTAAGAACCTTAAGAATTTTTTGGAGAATACAGATAACAAATGAAAGGATAAACAATTTGGTTCGAACGATTTCATCTAAGATTTGGTTTAAGCTCATCAGCATTCGTAATCAAAATTTCATGAATATTGGTCACTGTCATTATTATTATTATTATTATTATTATTATTAGATCAAATCTATTTTCGAGGATTTTTTGGCCATCGGCAAAATATAGCGGACCCACGGTTTTTCAGACTCTTTTTTGCTCCCTTTTTCTTTGAACGATCCGCCCATGTCTGCAGAAGACATGGCATGAATAATCGTAGCTCGTGAAGTATCCTGGATCGCCCACAATTATCATAAGATCTCAATAATGGAAAGCTGGCTAGTTGGGCTAAGTAGGGGATCGATCCTTCATGGTTCGTGAAATGGACGAATTTTCTCCCTTTCAAGAACGGGAGAGGGAAAGGAGGTTCAAAGTAAAAATTGATGGTGGAAAAAAGCAAGAGAGAGATTGCTGGGAGAAAAGGGAGGAATTACACGTAAGGGATCGATTTTCCTTGGCGTTTACTTCTGTCCGGGACAGTGACAAATGGGAAAGCTTCCATACCTTTTGCCCATCATTACACCAAGTGGATATTAGGCGTGCTTGGGCTTTTTGCTCGTATATGTATCTCCATATGGAGTGTCCAAACATCGCCTGGTAATTTCTACTTAAGAGGCTTGGTGTACGCCTGGGGATAGTGAAAGCAGAGCAATTTCTTTGAACTTTTTTCATCGCATCAACTTTTTGATAATTTTTTGAACTTTAATAACTTTTTGAAATAACACAAAAAATGACAAATGATTGAATTTATTTCAAACTATCAATTCCGAAATACTTTTATTTATTTTTCAATCAAAAACTGTTTTCGGTGAACGAAAAAATTGTTCAATATTGCTCCCAGTTGTGGTAATCCTTTTAAGGTTGAAGCTGAACCGCTAACAAAAACGGCAGAATATCAATCTTGTGTCTTGATATGTGATCATTTCAATATTCCATTTTTATTTATATCGCAAATCTCATGGAACGCCATACATAGTACACTGATATTGAAAGTAATTGAAAAATTCAAAAGCTGAAAAAAACGAGATTCCTTCTTTTCAGTCTTCCTGCACACGATGAAATCCCGATACTCCAACACACGTAGAGATTTGTGTGTGTTTAAATGAATACCGCTTTCGGTAGCAACGAATTCCAACCTGGTTCAATTCTATCTATTTTGTAACTTCTGATGCCCGGACGAGCGAACGCAGAGTTATGCATTCAACCGCGATCAGCTGATTTCTACGTTTTTTTTCGTTTCCGTACACAATGATTGTAAAGAATGCATAAATAATCTTACAAAATATTCAACATTCTTTCCACAATCGATGAACATGGTTTTGGCATACTTTGCAGTATTTCTCGTGAAATTCTATTCTGACTGATCTGTTCTCTAGCACTGTACATTTTTTCAATGCTACAGTCACAGAACAGATAGAAAACTAAAAACACATTTTTGAAAGAACAAAAAACTCTGGACAATAAAATAGTCTACATGAAAAAATACCCGGAATCTTTTAGCAATATCGTTATTTTTTTATTGATTCATATTAACTGCTACAATTATTTTTCAATTATTCGCGTGTAGAGACTTCACTGATCAAGCTAATGAAGTTGTAAAAAGATGTACTCACCAGGAGGATTATTTCGACCTTCTTTGTTATCGTCCTTGATTTATTTCTCTATTTTGATTGATTTATTAAACGTCATACCCATAACTAGGTTATTAGCATCGGTCATAATTATTATTCGTTGTTTAATTTGGTTAATGTAATGCTTTTCATTGATTCTCATCGTTGCAACTTTCATCAGCGTAATCCGATGAGAATGTTCATTAATAAAGAGCGAACGGGAGAATCTGTGGTGGATTGAGAGAACTGGTTAGGATCATTTACCAAGTTGATCCAATGACAGTTCCCATCGAGACAGTCATTAGGGGATGAAAAATGGTTGAGAGAGGAAGAAACCCAAACAGAGGCCGTCTGAGGGAGGAATAAACTCGAGATTGATCGTGACGTTTGAGGAAAATTTGGCCACAAGTATGGCTGAAGTGGATGGAAAAGGACGAGGGCTGATTGTAGGTCATACGTCAGGGTGGCACGTTTTTGTAATAAAAGTTGTTCGTAAGTCAAGCAAGCTTGGAGAAACGCTCGTGGAGTTGCCTTAATGAGACCGTAGAGTCACGTAGGACTTGTGTTTCACATCGAGAATGTCGTTGGTCAGGGTTGGCGAAAGGAGAGTCTCCTTCCACCGCCTTCAACTCCTCTATTTCTGTCGCTTTTAGCCAACATCACGATTTCATATTGCATAGGAAGAAGGTAGCCTGGTCAGGATTAAAGCTCTCTGGGTGATGCAAAGTACAAGATATAGAGAAGCAACGAGGGTGAATCTTGTAGCCTCACGAAGCATCCAGGATTTAAGGAAGCCATTATTATAACGTGTATAGTTTGGATAACACGAATACTTACGTCCCATAAATGCGTCCACTCGAAAACACGGTCCAACAAGAAGGAAACACTGTCGAGATAGAAAATACCTCTGTGACCTTTGAATTTCATCCTCCTGTTTAATTTACCTTATGCCAACTTTATTGCTTCAAGGCTTTACAAAACACATAATTTACCTTGAATGTTTTCAAAACTGGGCCACCCTGTTACCCTTCCCCCACACAGTCGCTTAATATTCGCTTAACTTCATTCTTCCCCTTCCAGGCGAAACTTACCAAGTTGCGCCCCCCCAAAGTTATCAACAGCTTTCTAAAAGGTCAATTGAACAAATG
>JACEOJ010010056.1:0-42136 GCA_013761285.1 Campoletis sonorensis | reverse complement strand
CAATTTCATTGGCTAGCAGCGAGGGCAATGAATTGCATTGGAGAATTAATTCTATCTCTCTTCTACAGACATTTTGATCCCTTATAGAATATACTCGCCACACATACAATTTACCGTATCGACTAGTTCCCCACTTTTCCTTCTATATACCAACCCAATAACGACAAGAATAAATCTAACGCATTAGCGTCGCAATGCCATTAGGTTTATCAGGCAAAAGAGAATACCGGAGTTCATCGATTTTGTGCTGGGAGTAGTCGGAGGAGGAGTGAGAAAATATCAAGATAGGGATCGAAATTATATACACATATACACTCGTACAAAAAGGAATGATGACAACGAGGCTTCACAACGACAAAGCTCCAAGAAAAGATTCAGCTTGAAGACTTTGTATTTATATACAAAATGTTATCACTGTGTACTCTTTTTCTCTTCTTTTTTTCTAGCCCCTCTGTACTAACCCAAAGTCTGTGGAATCTTGAGCTTTTCCGTGTGAAGTAAAGCTACGTAGAAGGACAATAGAGATAGAGAGAAAGAGTGGAAAGAAAAAGAGAGGAAGTAAGAGAGAAAGTGAACCATTTCACTTTATCCCTATCTTTTTTTTTCGTATTCCATAATACAAAAAAAGAGATAGGGCTTGCTGAGGGTTCCTGATAATATCTTTCAATGTGGGTCAACCCCTCCGTCTTTTCCATACTATCAGCTTTATTCCACCGAGATAACAGCAACTTCGAACCTTTCTCATCCCTGCCATAAAAAAAGAATAATAATCATAAGAAACAACAATAACATAAATACGAAATTGTCAATGAAGATTTCCACAAACCCTCCTGTCAGAAACGCCCATAGGCATCATATCGATTGGATTCATTCTTATGAAATTCACTCGAATTTTAATGGTAAACATAAATTCAACCCTTGTGAAGCTAGGAGAAAAAAATCGAACAATTCCCATGCATTTAACGATGCGGTTTACGTTGTTAGAGTTTTTTTGGTACTTCTGGAAAGAAATGAAGTCGAATTATGATGAACCAAAAAATATATGCAGGAAATTTCGTCATTAACGTATATACATACGTTTCGTCGTGTCTATCGATTCAATGAATCCCCTAATCGTCCGAATAGTTTGCCAGATAGTGTCTCGCAGCTTACCAAGGGACTATTTCACGTCCTTTATCCTATCTCCCTATCTCTAGGCTAGAAGGTATTTAGGTTTGTGTACATCAGCAACCTAGCGACATTTGTGTAAACTTACGTATCCGTGTGTATGTGAGTTCACACGAAAGCCATCCTCGTATACATCTGTGTGTATGTATGTATCTATGAATTATGTTCGGAGCATTTCTCGTTTCACCCCTATTTTGGCTCCTACGCTAGCCCATCTCGAGTTACAACGAACTTTCGTGGACTCGAAACTCAAGAGGAAGCATGGAGAGAGAGAGAGAAGGCAAGAAGAGGCTTCACATCTCTGTACACACATTTATATACATATATGTCTAGTTCCGGAGCTTGCAATCCGCCTGCTACTTTCTCATCCAAAGTTTAACATCGACGAGACTGCCGAGTGATTAGGAATTCACGAGTATGAGGACGAGCGAGAGTGTGAGAGAGAAAAAGTGGTTATATAATTTATCTATCGCTGTCAGAGAGGATTTCGCGAAATTATACGAGTGGTGGTTTATTGAAACGACATTTACAAGCTGTTTATGGAACTAGACATAGCAAATCGCTCATACCAGACAAATGCAAATTGATTATTTTGCCCTATTGAATGTTTTCATACATCCAACAATACGAACTAAATATTTAAGGGATAAGAATTTACAAAATTGTCATTCCACGTTTTATTCGATCGTAAAAACAAATGTAGAATTTTCGAGGGAGTTTTATAAATTGATATGAAATGAATCATAAGAATGTTTTTTTCTGCGAAAAAAAATATGCAGCAATTTGGATTCTTGATAGAAAAAGCTTAGCCACTGTTGACTAAAAGCTTGAATCGAAGTTTGGATTTGACGAAGTTGCACGAGCATAGAATCACGCTTATTCGGATTCGTAATACAACGGAATAAATACGAACGAGCCATAACGAACGAATCAGAATTGACGACCAAAAGCTTCCTCCACCCCATTTCATCGCAGCCTTCATCCCGGGTGGCTCTTCGCCACCCGTTTTCCATTGGAATTTAATGAGTACACTATGGTGATACGTTAAAGCGTGATCGTCACGACCATACTGTATTATTGCGGGGGATGATGGACGAACGAGAACATTTTCATTCTACTGAAAGCTGCTCGGAATCACGTAGGAGGGAAAGAGATAGAGAGAAGGAAGGAAGGGTGGGGAGAAATGAGGGAGAGATGGTGTAGGAATGAATTTTAACGATTAAACTGAACGAGCTTTTTCAGCAAAACTTTTGTCACTCCAGAGTGAGCTTTTACGTGTGTTGAATTTTATGATCCCTCAAGAACGTCACTGTTAACACATGATTTATGTAAATATATATATATATATGAATTTTTTCATATAAATACCCTGCTCATTTGAATTTGCGATGTCGTACCCCTCGAGAATTTTAAGCACGTCACGTCAATATAAATGTAGCGTGCAAAAATTTGTTTGTTTATTTTTTATTTCAACGAAAATTCAATGAATGTTGTTTTATTTATTTATTCAAATTACTTACCGGGCCGAACTGTTCGAAATAATTTTTGACGTCCTCCAACGTCGTCGGGGCCGAAAGGCCGCCGACGAATATCTTCTTTGTCCTTGTCACCATCTGCAACAGAGCAAAAAAAGATTGATTAGTTTTTTGCTGGGTATTATCGACATTTTTTGTATCTCGAAATGCATGGTTTTCTCGTCGCTGAAAAATTGTTCGTTAAAAAAGCATCGTTTCTCGTATTTTCGCTTAATAAAATCGCTTTACGACCAATGAACATTGTCTTTAGATTAATAATACGCAGACGTAGTGGTACGATTATATGAATTAAACTTATGATTGACTCTCAACTTTTAACCGAAGCGACGGACAATTCATAACATTTTTTTCAATTACTCTTTGACATATTTTTTATTATGGTTTTTCTTTTTTTTCAGCCAGACACTTTGTGGCTTTGCGATCTATGCAATTAATAATGCGACAGCGTAATCATTCCTCGCATAGTTGGCGAGAGCGGAAAAGGGACAGAAAAGAAGAGAGTAAGAGTCTCGGTAAGAGATGAAGGTGGATGATTCTCCCGAGAGGATGTGCGATAGAGTGGAAATTCAGACGAACGAGCTCTCGCTCTCGTATCTCGTCACAGTGGGGTTCTTCCTTCCTCGGAATTCCCCAACGAGATAGATGGAAAGGGTGGCTCTGAAAGAGCGTACAACCGCACAAGGCTCGACGAGAAAAACCATCCTGGGGGTGAACGTTTGTTCACTCTGTCGAGGATTTTACGTACTCTCTTTTCCTCTCGTACGATTTTTTTCGCTCCACGGAATCGCCGCTGGTGGAATACGAGAAAGAAATAAAAAAAACGAGGGGGTTGAAGGGGGTTCGGGCGAGAAGGAAAGTGAGAAAAAGATGGAGAAATGGCTCTTGAAAAATGGCAACGCCAAGGACCGAAGAAATTGATAAGAAAACGTTGGATAAAATGTATGAAGTTGTCGTTGAGAGACGAGACGGTGGAGATGGCAAAAGGGTTGAAATGCTGAGAAAAAGTAATCAATCTACGTGTGTTTCCAAAGAATTAAAAAACAATTATTTGTGTTCCTTGAAAACAATTTTTCTTAAACGTTTTCTCACACAATTTTTTAATTCATTATCAGTCCAATGTTTGAAAAATAAATGGGAAATAAAGTGAAACTTTTCTTCAAAATTGTATCTTAAATATTTTTTTCGCGATTAAAAAATAAACTTCAACAGCAACCGCATCAGGTACATACTTTCGTCCATTTTTATTAAACACCCTCGATCTTTCGAAAACTAATACGAAGCTGAAGGGCGATGTATCTCGACGATAGAGAGGAAAGTCCGTAGCGCGAGTGTACAAAGTTCGTGGCCGTAAAAGCTGGTATTAGGGGTAGTTTGAAGCACACCGAATACACAGACACAGGCTCGTATACACTCATGTACACACGAAGATGTATACTCGGGGTTTTGTGAGCGTTACTCAAGAATAAGGCGGAGGTTGGTAAAAAGCTTCGGGGGTGCTTCTCTTCAGGACGTTGAGAAGGGAGCGAAAAGCTTAAACCTGGAAAGGAGTGCAAAGGGGTTGCAAAAAATACGAAAGAAAAAGAAGGAAAAATGTCGAGAAGCAAGCACATGCGAGCAAGGGGACATGAAGAGGGGAAGAAAAGCGGAAAAGAGGGGATGAAGGTAGAAAAAGGAATGAAGAGAACGGGGGCCAAAGCATGGCTCTCGAGAAAAACCCACTTGCCTTTACGAGCTCTACGTGTACTTCTCGATACTTGCGAGAGCTCCATCGTATCGAGTTTCCCTTTGCAAAGGGCGCGTATATACGCCCGAAGAAGGGGTTGAAATTTTGCAAGGGTGAGTTTTCACAAACCTTTTTTCTTACTATAGATCGAAAAAATATGTTGTAAACGTCTCCACTCGAAGTTGACCTGGGAAGAAAGTGGATAAAACGCTCCCCAGGTGTACACTTTGACCGGAAGGGAAAGGCCACCCTCTCCCCTTCAAATTAAAAATCATTCGATATCGAAATAATATTTTGATACCGGAAATTGATCAATCATTGAGAAAGACAGCAAGACGGAAAATGCTGAAGGGTAAAACAAGCTGTTGGATTATCCGTATGAACCTTTTCGAAAAAAAATTGTTTTCTTCTTGTGTCCCTTGGTAAACCATATAATGAGATTTTTCAGTATTTTCGTTTTTTCTCGTGTTTTGAAACATGGATACGATCAGCAAAGAAAAAAAAATTATTATTTTTATCTACAAAGAGAGATAGAACAGGATAAGGCGTTAAAAAAATTGCCAGGTCAGCTGGATGGGAGATCGAATAAAGGAAAAGAGAAAGACTTGCTTGGGTGCTCGCCAGTTCGACCGAAATTTCGATAATACGATCGTTTTATAATCCAGCTCTCGAATCTCGTGAACCAGCATTTTCTATCCAGGATATAAATGACAAGATAAAGGAAGGGCTTCGAAGATTTTGTCAAAGGGAAAGCGAGGGTGTAAAATCCATTGAGCATGAATCTCCGTTATGGGGGAATCATGTTGTGTCTGCAGAGATTATTTCGTTGAATTTAACGCGGAAGCTATCGCCCAACAGTTCATTTGATTGTACAGTTTAACTTCAGAGGAGAATGAAAATTTATAAAAGTGTTCACTATTTTATAATTACTCACTCAAAAACTGTGCGCGAATGAAAATTTCATCGAAATTTTACAAGTACACTCGGATTTCTATTTCCACAACAGCGATCAGATCAGCTCCGCCGATCATCTCATTAATCGGATTTGGGAAATTTAAAACGTTCCGCAACATTTCGTCCTTCCATCATTGTGCACTTGTCTTCAGACCGGATTCGCCCGGAGATTTCCTCACCCGGCGCAGACCGATCGATATTCGGCGAACAATGAGGAAAGTTACGATAATTGCGGCTACGAAAATAGACGTCCAAGAATATATGTATACACAATCAGGCCTTGTTCAAAGTGTTTGGCAAAAATCAAAAGCTTTCATTTTTCGATCAGTTCAAGATGGCGATAAATATTTAAAATTCTATCGTTATATGGTAGAAAAATGATTTTAAGAAAATGACAATATTTCAATACATCGACTTGGCTACGGAAGGCTGGATAATGTCTTATAGCCTCACTTATAGACGAAAGTGAAATAGCGAAAGACTGAAAGAGAGTGCGAGAGACAGAAAGAGAGGAACATGAAAAGGTTTTTCGAAAACAAAAAAAAAAGAGCGAATACTGGAAGACTAATAGACGACTTTATTCAGAATGTATAGTACATTTTCGGACAATTTTTAAGGGAATATTTCTTCAATAAAGAATATTATTATTAATTATATTATTTTTATTTCTGATGTACCTAAGAGGTCTCAATATTTTTTAGCTCTCAGTTTCCCAACTCGTTTCTATTTCCGCGATATTTTTCCTTCGAATCCGCGGTCAATCTTGAATAGAGAGTCTTGAATTTCTTTGGCTCGAGACTTTTACCCCCTTTCTCGTATATGAGCAATTGCAGTCGTCTTCATTCGAATAAGTAGTCATTCCTCTTTCGTGTTCTCTCTCGGAGCTGCCCTTTATTCATTTCCCTTTTTTTTTTCCTTCATCCCGAACCAACCCAAGAGATCGGAGACAAAACCATCCCCGAGTTTGCGATTCTTCTTCCCGAAAGAAAGTCTGCGGGAAATCTTGTCTCCCTTCCTCGGTTCTCGTCTCGTTTTTCTTCGTTGCTCAACGGATCCACGGTTGAAAGAAAGGAGAGGAAAAACACGAGAATTCGTTGACTCGAGCCAGTGAAGCCAGCTACTTTTCGAGAAGAACTCGAGGGAGGCGACTGGAAGAGGCAAGAGGGAGGGAGGCTGCTGGAGAACGAGAGTTTGAAATAAAAACTCAGCTAGATTGGGAAAAGGAGAGAAAGAGAAAGAGAGAGAGACCGAGATATTTATTTAATTTTCGTGAAAATCCCAGTAGTCGCGATTTCATTTTCATCCCCCTGCTACTCCGTACCTCTCCACCCCCTTTTTAAACCTGTAGACTTTATACACTTCGCTGATTAGCCGTCTTTCCTATCTCTCTCTCTCTCTCTCTCTCTTGCCTTCTCTCTTTCTTTCTCCCGTTACATTTTTTCTCTTTCCTTTCGCCATTCTTCATTCACATTTAAGAAGCAAGGGTATTTTACTATAAAAAAGGAAAAAAAAATGTACGTGAATCCCGAGCCCTATCAAAGAAATAAAAAGTAAGAAAAACCTGAAATACAGAACGGTGAAGAAACATTTTCCTACTCTAGATTTTCGTGAGTCTTACCGTATACCGAGAACTCAACGAAAATTAAGAATCCCTAAGAGGGATGAATAAATCTGTAGGATTTTTTAATCAAAAACAAATATCTTACGAACACTTTCATTTTCAACGATAACGATAAAAATAATGGCTTATAAAGAATGAAAATGATACAACGATAATAACAATGCGTAAAGAATTCGTTCAAGGGTGTGTAAACGGTTGAAGTACAAAAGAAAACGTGAAAAGGCTCAGCGAAGAGATAAACAAAATAAAGATAAAAAATTGGAAGGCTAAATGGGCGAAAAAAGCTCGAAATTCCATTGAGAATTGCGATAAAGGGGTTGAAGGCTTTGAGCCTCGATATTCGAAGGGCTTGATGGAGAAAAGGGGAAACTTGTTGCCCGTTGGATTTGGACGACTCACTCTTCCACCAGTTGCCTCACTTGCTTGGGTTTGGGACAAAAATAAAAGACGTGAAAAGGGAAGATTACGATTCCTGTATTAATCGAGCCAATGATACGAAAGTCTATTACTTACGCACAGATAAAAAATTCATTGAAAAAAACACGAACTTTTTTTTAAATAAGTAAATGATATCGGTGCTTCCTTGTTATGCGCCATTATTCTAATATCAATTTTCGTATCTCACCGAATCTCCGGAGAAAATGAAAGAATTTCATCATGGAATTTTGAAAATGGGTTTTCTGATAAAAATAGATTGTAATTAATTCACAACTGGATAAATTTATATCACACCGTCAATTAAATCACTGCATTCGCAGACACTTTCTGAAGCACCAAATGATTTAGTGTAGAAATTTAAAGAAATGCATTATTCATCATTTTTCGTTGATTCACCGCATGAGAGTTACAAAAAAAATGGCTCTTTGCACATAACGCATCTGGATTGTAGAAGTGATTAAATTTACAAACCAACAGATCACCAAGGTTTTGTTCTCTTATCGCTTCATATTATGACTATTTTTATTTAATTCCTGAAAGCCGAGGAATAAGACTTGACGCCGCGAAAAAAAAGAGTACAATTCACATCGTGGTTCGTTGCGCGTTAGTGTAGATAAGAGAGACTCCACTTTCTCGGACATTCTCGTACACACATAAAGAATGATCACGTTGGTTGTGTGCACTGAGCGAAACGACCAGAAGAGATATTCACGGCTTAACCACCACACACAAACACAGAGCGAGAGAGAGAGACAGAAAAAGAGAGAGAGAGAGAGAGAAACAAACACACAAGCACATACCCCCTTATACGTACGTATATAATATATGGAAAGACAGAGTTCCACTTATTATGCTACGGCATTATGTAAATACCGGAAGGCTATTACAATTTTACAACTTACCGAGAGTAGCTTTATAGTTTCATCGCTCGCCAGGGGGATGGCCAGACAAGCATCGTAGTATATACGAAAACTTGTGGCAAAGAGGCGAAATACAAGACTCCACATATACTGCACCCATACTATATACTTATCCTTTTCGACCCTCAACTCAATTTTTCTCTCATTCCTTTCTCACCCCTTCTCGCCATGCCCGTATTTTTTTTTCTGTCTACCCCTAAATACCAGCCACCACCTTCTTTTTCACAGAGTTCATTTATTTTTATTTTTTCATTATTCAATGCGCCAGAAGATAAAATTGTCGACTATCCGAGTTTCTGTCCTCTCCTCGTCACTGATATCGGTTTAAGATTTGATGAACTTTGAGAAAAAAAGAGAGAGAGGTTCATGGTCAAACGTCCCTTTCGAATTCGGTGATTTGGGAGAAAGTTACGACGATCCAAAATTTTGATAGTATGGGACACATTGCGGCAGCGTCTTAGTGACATTTATAGCAGCCATTTTCATCCGGATGGTTCAAGAAGATTGATTTATTAATGGAGCGTGGATACCATTGTGCTGCGGAAATGGAGACTTGCTAAACTTAGAGCCCAATACAAGGGAAAATTGACAGGGTTTACGTGCGATATCGAATCCTGTTGCACTCCACTTCTCTCACCGAGAGATTGCAAAATGGAAGTAGGCGAATGGCAACGAGGGGGGAAACGTGGTGGCACGTTTGTTCGACCAAGATGTTGAATGCCTGAGCCCTGGTAAGCCTGGAGGTATAGTTGGATTAATTACAAACGACAGCTTGGACCTCGAGGGTTGCATCGTATAACCCCTTGGCTTAAGGTGTACATCCTCGTCTCGAAATACGAGTGTATTGAAGCCTAATAAGGTCAACTTGAGGTCAAATAGGATTTTTTAATTTGTCAACAGCAAAATGAAAGGCGGAAAAAAAACGGAAAGAAAAATCTACGATTAAACGATAGAGGGTGCTCTTCAAATCGTAAATCTTATGAAGCTGATGAATGCTGCACGATTAATTCCCAATTCAATTTCAAAAGAAGCCGCACGACCAGTTGAGATAAAACGAGAGAAATAAACAGGCAGAGGGGAATAGAGGCGAGCATCGCATGACTCTATCGGAAAAGATATGAAGGGTACGGGTGATTTTTTTTTTTCTTACCCTGATGAGAAGGAATTGAGTAAAAGGAAGTTGAATGACAGTTCAGAGCGAACCACGGAAAATAGAGCCGAGTAAAATGCTTATCATCCTGGTCGGTTACGAACAGTTTTATCCTGAAACACTGTCTCTCCCTCTCCGTCGGCTCGCTCCGTACCACCCTTGATTTTCCCTTTTTGAGTCACGTACGAAAGAATTGTTGAATGCACGCCAATCGTTTCTTTCCTTCATCTCTCTTCCACAGCCTAGACATTCATTTTTTTTTTATACCACGTTTTGCTGAGGCAAACTATTTTTTTGATATGCCTCTGAAGAATGATGAATTTATTTTTACAGTCATCCAAATTGGAAATATTTGGAAGAGATTACAAATGTAACGTTGGATGACATTCTGTTTTCTTTCTTTATTATTGATCAATTGTGATTTTACAATTTATTACTTTACTTTCTTTCAATCCTCGGGTGAAAATAACCCTGAGCATTCGGATAAAGAATTCCTAGACCACGTCAGGTTTTGGCTCAAGATCCCACGTATCACCAAAGTCATGTTATACCATGTTCGATTTCTCACCTTGGACTTTTCGGAAGTTACAATAGTGAAGGTCGTAAATAGCGAAGCGAACTTTGCCCAAGGGTAGAAGGTATTTTCTTTAAGGGGATTGTGTTCTTTTTGTTGTTGTTGCGAAAATGGTCTCTAGGTTATCAGGAACCATTTTGGCCCAGAACCTCAGTTGATGTGGCTTGAAATGCCTTCAGGCTTTCTTATCGCGCTGTCCGGTAGTTCTGACCCTTACTCTTCAACCCTCATCCCTTAAATTTCATCCTTTGTTATCTTTGTCTCTCTTTCTCTTGTTATCTTGTACACGAACTCACCAAGAAGTCTCACTAATAACTCTCTCAGTAAGTACATGAAACGTAAGTACATGAAACCTGCAAAGCTCCTTGTGCTTTTTGATCGTGTTTCGAGGTAGTTTAGAAGCATTTCACCGAATTGGTGGCAACGAGGGAAAACAGACCAAAGATAATTGCAAGACCAGCACATATACTCTCGCACAAGAAAACGGTTCGTCGAGCTTTCGACCCTACCATTATTCATGAAATCTCTCGATTTTCCTTAAGGAAGGACAACGCCCCTCACTTTTTGTACCCATGGGAAAAATACCCTTCGAATCACACCCTTGAGACTTACGACAAAGCTTTCCTTTTCCTTCTTATGTACAAGAAAAAAGAAACATTCTGCATGTGTTCTTTTGCCCTACGAAATTGTCAAGATTTTCGATACAATCTGACAGATAAATTTTTTCGAAATTCCCCAGAGCTAGGAGGGTCTGAATTTGTACTAAGATTGATTATAGTGTTTATCGAAAGTTTTATTGCAGCAGGAAGAGAGGACGAAAAGTTCCAGAATCATGGATAGAAAAGTACCAGGGGCTGATTTTTATTTCACGGTCCCAGTCGTCCAGGATTTTTTGATGATCAATAGATTCTGGAATTTTGCATCTCCCGATCAATTAACATTTTACTAATACTCTAAATTGAATATCCGAAGAACATATTCCATTGTAATGGCGTGAAGGCATGAAATGAAGATTACAGCCGGTCTCTTCCACCATTTTCACGAAATGAAGAGAAATCACTGAATCTCTAGCAACAGTTCTCTTTTTTTGATCGCATTTTCCAGAATTTAATCGTATGAGCGTGGCAAAGGTCTTCCAAAGGGGGAAAGAATTTTGAAAACTTTTCATAAAAGGTTCGGTTTTTTCTATATACTTGGTAAACAAATAGGATATTGGAGACTTTTGAATGGGCCCGAAAAACCGGTTCCGAATGGAATCTCTTTTAGATGCAAGGATATTTAAAAAAAGGCAAAGAAGAAGGATGGTGCGAGTACAAGGGAAGAGTATAGTTTTGTTTTACATCTGCGCTCTTGGGAAGGCGTATAACGTTCCGCGACGCAATTTCGCAGTGTGCAAATGCGTAACGCGAGTGGTCTTATGTCCATCGTAGCGCGAATGGGTTTACGCTCATGGTTCTCGCATTTCTCTCCCTTATACAACTCCGTTCTTCTCTATCCTCCCTCTTACTTTTCGTGTCTCAAAGGAAACGTGCAACCGGCACCGTGACTCAAGGCTAACGAGAGAGTATAACCTGTTACCTCAACATGCTAAACGTGCATCTCAGTGGAACGTTGAAAAATCTGTGATTCTCAACTTTACAACGTCCAAATCATGTCGCAAAAAAAAAATAGTATCAGTTTCTAATTCGTGATTCCTAAGCGTACTAACACTTGTTCGAATCAAAACAAACATTTTAGAAAACCATGAGGTCGAAATTGTACCATCACGAATCTATCGCTATACATTAATATCTTCGAGAGATTAAATGGGGTAATTATTGTTGAGTGTCTTTCACTTTTTTACAGTGGAATTGTGGGAAAATTTACGAATTCTACGCGTCACTTACTTTCTTAAGTTATTGTTAAAAAAAAAAACAAAATGTATGAATGTGTATTAATCGTGTAAGAGTGCAACGATTATGAAAATTGATCATTTGGATATTTTGAGTGCATTTTTGACTCTATATATTTATCTGGTCTTGTTTGCTGAGAGTTGGGGTTTTTTTTGTGGGTTTGGTTAGTTTCTAATTCTATTGGCATAAAGGAAGTGATGAATAAAGTTTCACGTCAGCTGCAATATTTAAAAATATTAAAAGAATTCAAAATGAATAGAATTATTTGTCGAATAAAAGTAAAAATGCAATTAGTTTGCTCCATATATACTGAAGCACGAATTATTTATGAAAATATGTTACGTGGGATGGAATTTCATCGCTACGTTTGCGTTTGGAAAAGTGAGAAAAAAGGAAAATCCATTTAAGGTTGCGACAGTGGTGTCAATTGAATTCATGGAATTCCATTTATTCCTTTTCCCTTGAGGATAGCTAAAGTGCGTTACTCTCGGTGAACGTTGGGAAATTTCATTTTCGCAAGACGCTACAGTTATGAATGTCGAAGGGATGAGAGAATAAAACACTTTTCTGGTGTGGTATTTATTATGAGTGTGGATCGACCCTCCTTTCCTCAGTGGTAACCCATTATAGAAAGTAAGAAAGTGTCCGAAACGACGTATTTATCTCCAATAATCTTAGCTTTTTCGCTTCTTTTAGTCTTACATTATTTTCCGTATATGCACAAAAATATCTATGGATATATATTTTTTTAAGGGACGGTTTGGTCTGCGGCGTTCAGGCCATCGCAATTCTGACTTAAACTGTTTGAGTTGCGACTTTATCGGATTACGAGGGAATCCCAGCACGCCATATTACCAAGGGTGAGTAAACGAGACAGGGATGGAGGGGTGAAGTGGTGTGCCACGTTCATAATCGAGAGCCTCGAGGGTATTTTTAAGCCGAGGGGTAACATAAAAACTTGAGATAGAGCCACTTTTTCCTACCCCTTCTTCTCAGCAAATAAATATTTTCGGAAATGCTATAAAAACAAACGATGTTACTCGAAATATGTTTTTGTTGGTGTGTAAAAAAAAAAAAAGACAAAAATGGAAAATAAAAGAAAAATCGTCTATTCAAACACGTGGAAAACTACACTAAAAAGTACAGAAATATAGATGGCATCTGAGTTACTGTATAAAAAAGAAGAAAAAAACGAAAGAAAAAACGGCTGGAAGTCAGCCATTTTTAGGCAGTGTCACAAGGGCTTTTTCTCTTTATAGGAAAATATCTCGTAAAGAGTGGACAATAAAAATCAACCCCTTTTGCCTCATGGACCGTTTAGATGTACCGACGTTTGCGATCTCTCCTGACAATTCTATATATCATCCGCCACAGCCAATGCTGCCATATCAACCCTTCGAAATATCTCCACTCGGTCTTTTTTTCTCACTATATATTTATCTCGCTTGCTCTTGCAGTATATATTGGAAAATCACGCGTCACTCTTTAAAGCTTGAAGATAAAAGCTCCCTAGTAAGCGAAGTATGGATAAAAACGAAGAAAAGGGTTCTATAGAGATATATACGTAATATTCTCTCGGGAATGGCACGAGCCTGACGTTCACGAATCGAGCATCAGCTGCGCGTCTATATAAGCGAAGTTTCCCAGCCCCCTGTCTCGTCGCCCATTTTGTACGAGCTTTTCCTTTGATCCGCATTAATGTCGGGGGATGATAGTTGAGCGTTTTCTCTTTCTCATTTTTTTTGTCTCTATTTTTATTTTTTCATTTTTTATTTTGTTTTTTTTTTTTTCTCTCTTTGCTTCTTTTTGATTTCGACTCGTTCACTCAGCACCGAGCTACATTCAATGCGAACGTGCAGACCGCCACGGGATGTAGGCAGCAAAAAAAATCTGCTCCATTTTCACCCACCGATGATACTTCTCCCGTCGAAAAATATTCAAAGGTCGCTGTTCTATTTTTTCACTTTTTTTTTTGTTTATTCACAAAAATCCTATTCACCGTTCTCAGACCCATGATTCTACGCGTGAATTCCCAGCGAATGTTTATCTTTCGTCACGCCCAATCTCATTTTTCGTTATCGCAAAATAAAAGGATTTTTGCTCGACTTTTTGTGCTACAAAAACTTTTGAATATTTCAATAATGGATTGATCAACGATACTTCCTTCGGTAATTAAAGTAACGATTGTAAATGTTTGTCAGTGATTTTTCAATGGAAAAAAATCATCTCACTGTTTGCCAAAATGTTCCTCCTACCGATAGTTATTTTTGTCGCCTGTTGAAGCGTAACGAGTTATAAAATTCATAGAGCTAGAAATTTGAGGTTAACCTCGATAGGGGCTAATTAATAATATGACGGGCGGCAATAGTTGGATATCGAGCCAATACCATGCGCCAAGTCTCTAATTTATGGATCAAAATTGCGCAAACGATAAAGATAGATATTTATAAGTACATATGTAAAAATTTTAATGAAAAAGACGTAATTCCTTCAATAAATTTAATGAAAAAGACATAATTCCGTTAGTCGAACACTAAAATCATTGCTATTCGCGTTCCATGGTTTATTAATCGAGAATGTATAAAAATCATTTTGGGAGTTTAAGGGGAAAATGTACGGACATGTATTTGTTTTGTTTTTAATATCGAACGAGGACATAAATTGTTGGGTATTCCAAATAACAATTTGGCTAAAAAGTATACGTATTTTGCATGAAATGCTTCATTTACATTCGCATATAATTCATATTTATGGAATGTTGTATAGTCATAATAAAAGTGCTAACAATGCTTTGTCCCTCTTTCTCTCTCTATTTCTCTCTCATTCTCGAATAATAAAATGTCGGCCACACAATCCACTAAAGCTCTCCATTCAACGATGTTTGGGTGGGTTTTTTTTTTTTTTTTTTTTTTTTAACAAGAGCTCGTTCTCGCTTCGTTATCGGGACTTTTACACCGATGGTTAATCATATTATATTCTCTCGCGGTGTTACTAACTGTATTGGCACTCGTTTCGTAACATCGACGAGTGAAATTTGTTTGACACACGAGCACGATAATTGGAGTGAACTATTTTGATAAATGGACAAGGCAGAGAGACTAAAGTAGTGGATCAATATGTCATGAAAGCGTTAAAAACGCTGACCAGAATACCGAGAATTTTTTATAAGTTTAGCGTGATTAATCGCATGATTTACATTCGCTTTTTTCAATTACACAATTATGTAATCATTGTCTGATTCGTCACAGGTCATATCTACTTTGAAAATACATTTTTTTCGATGACTGTTTTCACTCGTTGATATCAGTATTCTAAATATATTTGAATTTTGTCATAAATATCGAAATATGGACTGACGGAGAAATAATTCTTTGGAAGTAAATAGGATCAATTATTGAAAGAATGTATTTTACTGAAAGTACTGTCATCGATACAACTCGATAAAAATCGTTATAAAAAGAAAATCTTTTGTCCCGAGCAAGTGGAGAGAAAAGATTGAGATGGAAAAAAATTGGATAGGCGATCAAGAGCTAAGGAAAAAGGGTAAGGTGAAAAACGACGTCGATGAAACTGGACGAGAGCGTAGGAGAGAAAGAGAAATGGTGAAGCTTGTGGGATTGTTTGGGAGGGATAAGGATTTTCCTTTCGATGCTAAGGACTGGTAGAGGCTGGTGTGGATCGAAGAAGGGAGGGAATAGGAGGACTGTAGGGAAAGAGGAGAAGGGCAGAGAAAGAAAGAGAATAGAATACCACCGAGCATGGAGGGTTGAAGAGAACCGAGAGTGGAGTTAACCTACTTCTGCATTTCGGTCGTTTGTCAGTAGGATGAGGGTGCATAGAGGGATGAAAGCGGTGTTCAGAAGAGAAAAGAGGACTTGCTGAAATTTCTCAGTTTCACTCTGTTCACATGTGTTTAAATCTATGGGCTATTTTACGTCAATTCGATGAAAAATATACTTTAAATTTTCGCTATTTTCCAATTGATTTTTTCTTTCTTCCTTTGTGACCCAGAGACTGTCAGGTATTATTCATAATATTTTTCTACGTTTTATATCCAGAGCGTTTAAAATCATATTTTTTTATTGTGCAGAAAATATCTTGAAAAAAATTCAATAAAATAGCGAACGAAATACAGGATAATATCCAACAAAAATGAAAGAATACTTTACGGCATGCCACGTTGTGTAATACTTTCCATCCATATTTCGAGACGTATCTGCGTATTTGCAGAATCGAAAGTTCTCACTGAGTATTCGAAAGTCCGAGAAAAGTATGACAAAGAGAGAAAAGTTAGGAGGTAATGTACCAGGACGACGGTAGGTGTAGATCTAGAATACCATGTGTACACATCCATAGAGCCATAGCTATATACTTGAACCCTCCCATCGCTTCGATTTGAAAGGGTTTCGATGTAAACAAGACGAAATAGTATTCTCTCTCGCTCCCTCACTCTATCGTTCTTTTCCTCTTTTCCGCAAAATCGAGAGGATCCTAATTCCTGTTTCGAACTCTTCCTATCTTCCACTATCATGCATGATGGAAATCCTATCGTTTTACGCCTACTCTACACGTCCATTTATAAATGTGTTACTATTTTATTTCTACGTCAAGTTCCTCTCTGCACGTTCCAAAATCATTCAAACTGCCAGGTATAGCTATTAAAACGTAAAGTACCGAGGTTTTTACTATTTGTTTTTTTTTCAACCCTTTTTCACTTGCTCCAGCCCGAAAGTAAAAATCTCTTGAAATTTCGACTGTTTCAAATGTTTTGTTGGATAAAAATGGGCAATTAAATCATCTACTTTGTCAACTTAATACGCTTTCTGAGCGGCTTAATTGCAAATGCTCTGGAGGATGAAAGTCAGACAGAGCTTTTATCGACATCTGAAAATTGCCAAGTAAAAAAGCGCAGAAAAAAAATACTGGCTACAATCTGTTTCAACGTTATTTCTTTTTTTTTCTGTCTCGTTGTCTCTTCGATGCAAGTACTGATTACTCGCATTCGCACAGCCAGGCAACCGCGAGAAAACCGATTTTCTCCTTTAATCCCTGCGGTGAACCACCCTTCTATCCCATCTGGCGAGTGTGGGAGATATTTTCTCGTCTACTCGCGCGAAATATCGATCTCTATCCGTCTCCCGGTTTACTCGGTGATAGAACAACCTCCCCCTCCTCCGAGCAACGAAATACCTAGATTTTTTTTTTTTTTTTTGCAATTCTACTTTTATCTCATTTAACCACGAGGATCGCTGATTTTCAAATCCGCAGAATTGATATGCATTTTTCAATAGCAATTTTTTTAATCTCTTTTATCGGAATTTTAAACGAATTTTCTCTTTTCGAAATTGAAAAATATATAAAAGTTAAACCCACGATGGGAGTGTGTTTCTGACTAATGTTTTTTGGTACTCTTTTTATGAACTTTTATACTCGAGCCAAGAAATTTCATTGTAGAAATGGTATGAATAAAAATATCAGCGAAAAATAGTTCATGCGTGAGGAAATAGGAGAAATAGAAAAAAAAAATAGACAACTGTTGTTTTTAGTCTATGTAAATATATATACATATTTATATTCGTAAGAGAAAAGATGAAATGAGAGTGAATAAGGGGTTGGGTGAGGGATATCTTATTTCCATTAATTCTCATCTCGTTCTCGACTTCTACTCTTTTCTCTACTGACTCGTTCATCCTTAACGAGCTCTTCGCGAGTGGGAGAAGCCTCGTGTGGCAACGAAGAGAAAAATCGCACGATAAAAAAGAGATTTCGGGCTTAACGAGACACGATATAAAAAGAAAGAAATGAATAACAGGAAGTAAAGATAAAGAAAAGAAGAGAGAGAAAAATATAGAGAACCGAAAGCAAAAAAAAAAAATGCAATGGGGTATTAACAAAGAGATGACGGAGCCTTTTGTCAAAACTGAAAGCTCTCGCGCCATCCCGAACAACTTACTGTCTCAATCGGACAGCCATCCAAGTGGAAATGTCTCGTACCAGTCAGACGAAAATATAAAAAAGCAGTTTCACTCTTGTCGTGTTTTTATACCCAAAAAACCAGAGTCTTGCTTTATTTTTGACATTTAATTTATGCAAAACATGTTTGTTTATTTATTTCTTTATACTTCAGTGTGTGAAAAAAATGGAATAATAAAAATAACTAACAACAAAAATGGAACAATAAAAATTTTATAACTCTTTTTAACAGACTACAAAAAGTTCTTGAAAACCTTTTTGAATATTTGTCATATATAGATCATACCTTTTCAGAGGTGATTAGCGGTGTGATGTACGTGGTGACCGCCGTGGTGTAAGCCTTTGGCTGACAGTTGTTTTCTTGGTACTGAGTACCGTTTACGTACCAATTAGTCGGCGTCGTTGCGAGGCCGACTAAACAATTCTCTCACTGTGCGAGAGAATCGTTGCAAATTTTATTTATTTATTCTTTTGTAACACGTATTTATAATAATACGTATATTTATATATATATATATAAATTGAATATTATATATACATACACATAAATATATATATATTTATGTACTTTGTAAGAGACAGCTTTCACCTGTCACTTCACTACAAACACCTCACCTTGACAAAGTCACGAAATATTCCTGTTCGCAGTTACTATGTATTCGTATTGTTATGATAATTTTTCTGACCGGCAGAGAAAGGTAAATAAAAACGTGCGGAATCGATAAATCCTTCGTTTTCACTTCGATTGTTATTAGATTTTATTGTATAATTATTATTATATTTTCAATAACAATAAAAAGCACGGGAAGAAAACACATCGACGATGAGAATTACGTATCAGATTTTCACGACACGATAATCCACTCTTGAATTTCAGCTATTTTTCAGTGTATTTTTTTATATTTTTATGTGTGTTTGAATGTTATGTGATGTGCTTTTATTTGAATTCCTGCCACGTTCTTGTACGTATTCCTGCGCTCCTGATGGACGCACGTGTATGTCACCTCTTTTTCTCTCTCTCTCTCTCTCTCACTCCCTTAACACTTTGTTATACTCGCTGGCGTATATATGTACATGTACATATATATTAATGTAAGTACGTTAAAACACGAGGTACACATGAATTTCGATGGAGCGTATACGAGTTTGATTTTCACGTTTTGTCTCGATGTTAACAGAAAGTGTGACAAAGAAAAACGACACGATTTAAATTTGCTTTTGATAATTGTACAACGAGTATTCTGACGATAATGATGACAGCACGCGTTGTTTTTTACAGACACGCACGCGCGCACAGACACACATACGCGTGAACACGCACACACGGCCACTTACTTTAGAGGGAAAGCAACACGGAAAATTGAAAACTCGTGGTAAGTGGTGAGTCTCGCGATTCTTCAACCGGTCGGTTCACACGAGGGATATATCCACTGCAACTAGATTTATCGCAGTGTGTTATAACGGGATGATAGCATAGAATTAAAAACTTTTTTCTCGGCGCGGTTGAGTCACGTGATATTAAAAATATCTGCGAGTATCAGATAATTTAAAGTGTAAACGAGAATCAGCGATAATTCCCGCACACAGAGGAAAAAACACACGCGGGCGCGACAGGCCGACGATTGCAGAAAACGAGAGACCGTTGTGAGCGAACGAGGGAGAGAGAGAAAAATAGATAGACAAAGAGAGAGAAAGATGGAGAGAGCGCGCGGACGAAGAAAAAAAGCGATCGGGCAGGTGGTCGTGCGTTTCTCTGTCCGGTTTTATATCGAGGTTTATAATAATGCTACGCGTTGTGGCGCCGAGAACGGAATGGGACGACCGTGGGATGCCCGGGCAGTTCGCCCGTAGCCGTCGAGAAGGGAGAGAGAGAGAGAGAGACGGCAAGCGCGAGATGGAGAGAGAAGGACGTTGAAAAGCGTGGGTGGAGGGGTGGGAGTAGATTGTAGGGGTAGTTTTGCCCTTGTGAGAACGATAGAGGAAGCGAGAAGAGAAATGTACGGTGAGCTGGTGTGAGGGGTGCGCGCGCGGGAATCAAGTAGAGAGTGGGAGCGAGCGTGTAAAGCTCGGGGGTAGTAGAAGGGGAAAGAAAGAAGGTGATGGGAGCGAGGAGAGAGTGCGAGAGAGACACATCGACTCCCTACCACTTCTACGTTCGCTTGAACCAGGCGCTACCGCGCATGCGCTCATCCCTCCAGTATTCACTCCCACTACTTCGCGCACTTCCTCCACTCAGGCTTCCTCCTCTTCCTTCTCTTGCTTCTCTACCCCTCCACGCGACTTCGAGCGCTCCCGAGTACACATCGCCTCTTCCTCTGTTTCTACGGATTTCTATATGCATTTATATACCTCTCTCTTCCTTCGTGTTTCCCCCTCTTTCTCTCTCTTACTCTCTCACACTCGTCGTCGCGACGTCCCGGTAGCAAAGAGGAGCGGAGAAGGAGGTGCAGCATAAGAGAGGGGGATGAGATTCACGAAGGGAACCACCGCCGCCACCACCAACGAGCCAGCCGAGCAGCACCCGTGAGAGAGAGAGCTCCGACTCCCAGCCTGACATCGACCGAGTACGGGACACGCCAGTTCGTAGCCGACCCAACGGGAATACTTAATGCCCTGGCATTCCCTGCTGCGCTTCCTCCTCTCCCACTCTCGTTTCATCTCCATCCATCTCTCTTTCCCCCTCCTCCCTCCCGCACTCTCTCTCTCTCTTCCTCTCTCTCTCTCTCTCTCTATCTCTCTCTTTTTCTCACTCTCATCTCTGTTTCTCTCCAGACCGTCGATATACTTCTGTACGCTTTTTCCCTCTCGCTTGCCACTCTCGCTTGACGCCGGGATAAAAGAAGTACGCGGCTCGAGGTTCGAGAAAGCGAAAGAGCACCCCTGGCTTTTATGTTCATATGTGATGTATGTAAATGTCGAGTACCTAAAGGATAGATTTTGACTACTTCTTACACAGTCCATCCATCAAGGCGCTCGGATCTATTCCTCGCCGAAAGATTCGATCGTGTTTACCCTCTCAAGGTGAAGGTGACCTTATTAATTCAGTTGTCTCAATAAAAGCAGTTTTTCTATGAAGAAAATCGACACGGTACTAAAAATTTCGAACAGAGAAAATGAAAATAAAAAATAAAAATGAACCGGTTTTTAAGATTAGAAACACAACCGGTTCCCAAGACCGACTTTGGTAGCGGTTCTTAGAGGATCGAGATAAGAGCCGAAGTACGGATACGGATGGAGAGTATTTATGAGGATATCCGGGGGGTATCTGGGTTACCGTAGCGGTGCATGTGTCATATGACGCCTCTCTCGATTCTTCTTCTCCATCTTCTTCCTTTTTTTCAACTCCTATACACTTATATGCAGGCACAGAGCAGTACTTCTTCCGCAGCTTCTGCCTTCACCTTACACAAGATCTGTGCTCCGGACAGGAGTTGTTGGAAAAAACGTTTGCAACGACCTCTGGTAGCTGTGTGTCGCGTGACCTACCCTTAAACTGCAATCTCTCTTAACTTTGGTAACTCGCTTCGTTTTTCCGTGAATCTTATCGACCAACGGCTTTGGCAGCTGTCAAAAAATATTCCAACAGTACTCTTTGTATCTCTCTTACTGAGAATCTCGATCCCGCACCCGATTAATATGTGTATATCGATAAAATTTTACACAGAACCCCAAGAAGAGGAAACTGTGGGTTTTCTTTTGGTCTAACCAAATAACGACTTTCTCTACTTCGAGACGGTCCTTAGATATTCTTAAACTCACTAAATTTTTCCTTTATTCCTTATATAGATATTTATATAGATATATTCGCGTATCGTCGGCTGGCTCGTGGCCAGTCTTCAGATCGGTGTGAACGTATTCCTACGTTTAACGCAAAAGAACTACCCCTTCTACTGCTTTCGCGAACCAACGTGCACACGTTTTCAAGAGATCGACAAACGGGTGCTTGAAAATTGCTCCCTCGTCGATGTGTGCGTGTGTTTTTTTGCGTGAGTATGTGCATGTAGAAAGAAAAGAGGAGGGCGAGCCGAAGGGAGAAACTAACCCAGAAAAGATTTTCATTGAGCAACATGGCATGGAACTGGCCACGAGCCAATACTACGATGCCATTCTGCTCGTCTCGGCATTTTACCGTTTACATATGTATGTATTATAATATGAATAGAAATACGGATGTGCAAAATCTTCGCTCTCACCCAAAAGTTCATGCCCACAGTCTCGTTGATAAGATCCTTAAATTACGAGTACGGAAATCATTGTTCAATCGATCATCAATTATTTTACGTACAAATGAATTTTTATTCCACATAATCGATTCTTTTAATTTCAAGTTCAGAAATATGCTTCCCAAATTCAACTTTCTGCTTTATAACAAACTTTTGCTTCGTGCGAACGTATTGTCTAGTCTTTCGACTGCAAGTTGTCATTCGAAAATATTTGTTCTCGACATCTTATAATATTGTATGGAGTATTTTTATTAAATTCTCACATGTGAAGGGTTGGGGTTAGTGTTGCAAGTATTCTATTGAAAAAAATGAATGAAGCATTAAATTTCATTTCGTAATAAAAATAATGTCAATGTGGCATAACATTGTAATGAGTCAGGATTTCCACTCGGGTCAGAATGACCCAACGGTATGTAGTAATCGAGGGTTGTTGAATTAACAGGAATGGTAGTGGTTTTGGCCCGGGTCAAAATGACCCATCGATGGTAATTGAGCGTCACTCGTTCACCAGTATAGCGGTTACGGTCGTTGGCCTGAGTCGAAATGATCGAATGGTAGTATACCTGGGAGACTATTACCAGGAGCGGTTATTACTGGTAACTAATTGGTTGTGGACATTTTTTTCATTATCCGTTACAATGTACTGGGTAACGGTAATATTTTATTTGTAAGCCTGGCTGAGGCAAGTGATTTCCTGTTTTTTGTTTTCTTAAATTAAGGTGCGAATAAATAGTTTAACGAATAATACAGCACACGGATGGGTGACCCTGTCCTGACCTCATTAGAGAAACGGAGCGTGTGTTGCAACGCTTCGATGCACTCGGGGTGAAAGGAGAGTACATATATGCGTCAGAAAATCTAGCTGAGACGAAAAGACAGGTGAGGTTTCATCAGGGCTTCGAAAGTCTATACATACGAATATATATGTATGATGTGTATGTATACGCATAGGGATGACATGAGAATAGCTGATGGGCTTCGGTTCAACTTTGCCGCTCTTGCTTCTGTACTGCTTCACGTCGAAGAATAATCCAGCCCAGGTCTAGAAATCTTGCGCGTGTTCAGCATTTGGCTTACATCCAGACACGATCCCCGAGACGTTGAATGAACTTGGCGGGAAAACTGCATGGCGCATTTCTCTATCTATCGCACTTTATCTCCATTTTCTTTCGTTATATGTACTTTCTTTCTTCACCAATGTCGAAATATTCTATCGACAAGATTGATCAGAGACTTATGCTTCCACGAATATTTCGACACATTTCATCATTTATTTTCTGTGCAAATTTTCGTCTATACTTTGTTTTTCTTTTATTCTTCAACAATATTTCCATCGCCGCGTGTGTACGTTTTGAGAGAACCTTATTTTCCCGTGACTTCAAGCAAAACGTACAAAAATCGAAAAAAAAATAAAAGTGAAAATAAAAAAATGAAAAATATGTCAACGAAAGGTACGGAAGAATTCTTCAAAAATTGCCAAGCGTCGAGTTTCATTGAGAATGAGGAAAAACATACACGAACACTCACGAAGACTCTGACGGAGCTGTAGGTTGTGGGGAAGAGTGAGAATTCATGAGTTTCCTCGAGCGTGGACATGCCTTGCTCGAGGGGTTGAAAATTTTGTGGCTGTGGGAAGAGAAAGACCCGGACAGTTTTGTCCGACACGCTCCAACTTTTCTCACAGCATCCCGTGTATTCTGTTTACGCGAGAAAACAACCTCTCTCGCCTTCTAACTCACTCTCTCCCTCGTGTCAACCCCTTCGGACCTGGAGGAATCGTGGAAAAACATGGAAAAACCTGCAGTTTTTTTTTTGCCTTCGTTTGAAACAGTGTCAACACTTTTCAGTTATTATAATTTTCGACGCACCATCACTGCCGCAACAAAAATCATGAAGAGAATTTGAATAGTGCATGGAAGATTGAAATCATATGTGGGCTGTTTAGAAATTAATTAAAAGCTGAAAATTGAGGGAATCCATGAGATTCTTGGATTTGAAAATACTACGACGTCTTTAACAAAGTGAATTGTAAGTTACTTCTTTATTTCGAAGTTTTTGAGTACATTTATTTTCTCTACAAGGTTTCACAAAGACAATTTTTCAAAATTAGTTCAATCATTCAAAACCAATGAGTCGAAAATGAAATAAAAATAGTATTTAAATTCCTCATGAAAGCGGACTGAGTTTTGGGCGAGTTTTGCTCAGCATGTTTGGAGGAGTAACCTCGAGAGGGTTAGGGGTTGAAAATAGGTGAGGTAAAAGAGGAAGAGGAAGAGGAAAAGAGAGGTAGGGGTGTGACGAGGGCTTGCACACGGGAGAAGCTTCGAATCGCGATAAATAACGTTGGTAACGTCGATATATCGTCCTTCATCCCTTAACCCCGTGGGCGAATTATTGCCGGATAAAATGCCGGCACGAGGCGAAAGCTCTGGGTCGCAGGAAGCAAGGCAGAGGGTTTGCTTTGCTAAAGGGGGTTCAGTTCCTGGTCGATGGCTTTCCTCTTTTCTCTCTTTTTTCCTTCCTCTCTCTCTTTCTTTCTCTTAGTATCTCTCTTTCTTTCTCTCGCTGCCAGCAAGATGCAAATCTCAATGGAGCCTTGTCAGCGAATCGATAAGCGATCGATGAACATGTATGCATAGCCACACAGAAGCCAAAAGAGGGCAAGAGAATATGGACCCAAGAGAGTATATATAATGCTGACGTTGTTGAAGGGTGGAGAAAGAAAACGAAAAAAAAGAGCTTACGAAAGTAAAAAGGGTGCAAGTTAAGATCGAAACCGAACGGTTTCTTTACAGGTCCATCCTTCTTTCTCTCCGTCATTCTCTCGCTCTCTCTCTCTTTACATACTCGCGACGTCATCCTACCCATCTTCACGGCTTTTTCACGGCAAGCCCTCTTCATCCCTTCACTAAGCTTGTCTCACAACATAAAAAAATGAATGAAATGTTATTCACTCGTTTGAATGCGTTGACGAATTATACAAACCCAGCTACAGATCCGTGGTTGTTATTTTTCCTTCTTCAAAATTTGAGGATTGTTATTTTTTCATTGTATTTTTCGTATTTATTATTAAAAACGACATAGGTATTATAAAAGTGTAAAAACAAAGTAAAATCTCTTTATCTCTCTCTTTCACTGCATTTTGACTAGTTCTCGTTGAAGGTAAATTGGTGGTTCACCCAGAGAAGTCGAAAGTTGAGCGTGCAGGGAAAACAGAAGGGGCAAGAAACTTCGTGAGAAGCTCGTGCGTCGTGCGAATAATTAGGAAACACCTGAAATACACAAGACCCTGTGGATTTGCCCCGTTTCCTCTTCACCAAAGTGAGAACGAGAAAGAAAGAGAAAGAGACAGAGAAAGAGAGAGAGAGAGAGAGAATGGAGTGAGACGAATAAAACATTGAAAGGGAGATGCAAACTGATGTGTGAACGAGCAAGTGCGAGGTAAAACGAAGGAATTCTACGTGTCTTAAACCGTGTGTTAAATCGAGTTGGCGGGAAATTTTGATGTTGCGGGAAAAGCATCTTCTACCATCAACCACTAAACTCCGACTTCTCTTCCATAACCCCAAACTCGTTGAGTAATTTTCGCTCCTAATTTGTGTTGTACCCATGTCAAAACTAAGGATTCATGTACAAACATATATACACGCGCTGCAAACCCAAAAAAAATCAACTGTCAAGCTCCTGAATGGGTAGTTAATTACACGGATGAGTTTTTTCCCCTTGTACCTCTCTGATCTAATCTTCAAGTAAATCAAAGATTTCATAGTAAATATTTTTCAATATGACAGGAATGATAAATAAAAAAATTGATGTTGAAAAGGTGAAAAAGGTTTGTACGTGCATATACTTTTTTTCAAAATATTTTATCAAAGTTCAAGGGGAAATACCGTTTTTCAATATCGAGGCTGGATGTAAATACAGAAGGTTGGTGTTGACATTAAAAAAAAAAAAAAACATTTAGTTTACATAAATAAAATCACTACAGCGCTTCATTGAAGGCAACCTACTCGAATACATACTTTATTTTGCTGCTTACACAAGTTAACCCACGAGTTGGAGCCAACAGGTGGAAGAAATAACGATTTTCTGATAATTAATGTGTTGGCAGCAAAAAGGATGTAAAATGCTTCAATTTTCACCCGAATATTGAGAAAAATCCAAAAGATGGGAATGGGATCACTTTGCAAGCAAGAGGAAGAGGATTGAACAACATTTTATTTTTGAAATATTGGAGTTTTGCAGAGGGTTGCACCTGGGATTCTGGACATTCACCGTTTGTCCAACGGACCAATCATTCCCCAAAAGAAGGAGTGATAATTATTTTTCCTTCAACCATGGCAAGAACGAATATTTTTCAATATGACAGGAATGAAAAAAAAAAAAAAATTGATGTTAAAAAGGTGAGAAAGGTTTGTAAAAACGAATGACGTAAAAAAAAGTATTATTATTTCTATTTCGATTCTTTATCCGGAATAATATTTTGCAGCCACGTACATTTGAGACGACGAGGAGACATCAAGCAATGCAACTTCCGACGCGCGTTCTTTTCTGGTTTGTGTGTTTGTAAACTCTGGTCCCGACGTCATCTACTTTTTTGGTACGTGGGTGTTTCCGTGTGTGCACTTATTTTTGTTCATGTGTACAAGGGCAACGTGTTTTCGTCGAAGCAGCAAAACATTCGCGCCGCGTTTTGCCTCCAAAGGGAGATGACGGTTGCCTCGGTTGGCTGGCTGGTTTTCTGAAGGGTTGCTTTTCCTCATAGAGGGTGGTTTTGGGGGGGGGTGTATTTTCGTAAATGTGTGTTTGTAAGTGTGCGCGGGGAGAAAGGGTGTGTCGCAAAACTCGCAGTCTTGGATACTCGATTGCTCGCGATTGCAACGAGAAAACTCTTCGGAAATGTAGTCGTGAATTCTTTCTCCAGACCCCCCGCCCCTTAAACTCCCGACGTCGCTAGTCGTTCTTTTTCATCTTTCGTAAGTTTTTACCTCCTCTCTTTCCACTCGCTACCACACGCTTTCTCGTCCTTCCTGACCGAGTGTCGACCCAGTTCGCCTGTTGGGGGGATGAAGCATGTTTTTTTCCTCACCCCTTCTTCGATAGTTCTTTGAGGGAGAAAAACGAAATGGTGGTCGAAAAGCGTGACTTCTTTTTTGTGAAGACTTCTCAGTCTCGATCTACTGGGGCATTCCTCATCGATTCAGCCCGAACATCCATGGGATTATCTTTTCCCAACTTTCATTTGAATTACATGTCGAATGGCCAGTAAAATTGGTCAGTATTTTTTCGGTTCACACTTGGTCCAAGAGAGATTGTAATTTTTCATTTACATTGATATTTTTGACGGTATAAACAAAGCGTGAAAAAACGTATTTGGGAAAATTGATGTTCGTGACGAAGACGAAGGGGCATTTTTTCGATTGATGTTCTTGGGTTAGAATTCTTTGCTTATCGCTGTCGTTTTCATCGAAAAAGTCTTTCCAGTTGAACATGTCATGATATCTATAACTATTTTCATATATTTTTAAACCTATATATACATAGACATCGCTGTGCAAGATCTTGCTACTCAAACTTTAGTCCAGCATAAAGTTTATGGAGCCTGAGAAAGAAGGGACTGCGGAGACGATAGAGAGAAACGTGTACGAAAGTTTTGTAAAATATTAGCACAGACGTTCCGAGTCGACGAGGAAGAAGAGTAAGAAAAAAGGAATGCAAGAAAGATGGTCGAGGAGAAAGACGTGGACGAGAGAGTCGACAAAAAAAGCCAAGTAGAAGAAGCAAAACAGTTTCTTGTCGATTGTTTGAAGGTTGAAAATGAAGGGGTTTTGAAACTTGTACATTTTGTGTGACAAACGAGCAAGGGAAAAGGGCAAAGAAATAGAAAAAGGCAAAAAACAAAAAGAGTTGACTGACGGAGGGATAGTTGTCTGTTCGCGTTGGTGAAGCGAAATTTGAAAAAGACCACGAACATCGTGCAGTTGTGCAAATAGCTTGAATCACGCGAAATCGTTGCTTCGTAATTAGTACAGCACGAAAAGAATCGCCACCATATTGTTGAAAGGAAGAAAACACAAAAGATGCAGCAAGAACAAAATGAATGACAAAATCCTTCTTAAGATTCCCATGGAAAATTCGAAAAACCAATCTTACCATCAGCCAGATACACGTGAAAATCAAAATTCGTATGCTCTGTTTTTCCATAAATTATAAATCACACTGTTGTCTTACATTTCAGATTACGTCATGCATCAAAAGTAGCTCAAAATAATCTTGTTCGCCTGGAATGAAGCACAAAATATTTGACCGCAACTGCTCTTTTGGGGGATCTTATCTAGTCGATGTATAGGTTTCTTGAAGTAGGTCATCCGAAGGTCTTTCGTGAGTTCGAGGAGTGTAGTTCAAGTATCCAGATCATATGAGATCATGGGTACTTTTTCTGTGGCTGGAAATTTACAAGATTACGAAAGGGGAATTGGGTGGAAGAATTTTCTTTGATTGCGTAAGTGCTGTGTGAGTGATTATTCATTGAAAAGAGGTGAATAGGTCGAGTCGTAGGTATACGGGGCTGAGAAAAGTTGGGGGAAAGGGTAAGGGATAAAGAACTAAAGAGAACGAAACGCGCTCGAAAATATCGTGAACACGATGAATTGAAAAAAAGAGGGAACGAGTTTGCTGGAGTCGAATCATAGGGACTTGGAGTGAATTAAAGAAGGAAAATGAATTTTTATGGAAGAAAGGAGTCTTGGTTTCAAATTGTGAGGTAAGTGAGTCATAGCATAGCTATGGATTGCGAGCGAAAACCTTTCCTCTTTCACCCTCCAGTTTTACTCGGTCGAAGAAAATCAAGAAAAAAATTAAAACAGTAAGCAAGCGAGAGAGAAAGAGAGAAAGAGATAAAAAGGATAAAGAGACAGAGGGGGAAATAAAAAGTAAATGTGCTGTATTAAAAAGTGAGGAGACGGTAAGTAAGTGAAATCCGTAAAAAGCTTTGCGTAAAAAAAACAACACAACCACCCATGCCTTTCACAGTCGCACGAGAGTTAAAAAAAAAGAAGAAAAAAACAGAGAGAAAAGAATGCTCGCTTCTGTTTTTCGCTCCTCTTTTTTCCACCCTTCCGCAGACCACGCCAAGGCGTGGATTTCTTAAATAACCCCCAAGAGACTTCAGCCTAAAGCAGCTTCGACCATTCTCTCGCTCGCTGCAAATGCGAATGAAGAGGGAGAAGTGGAGCGAGAAAGAAAGACAGAGAGCGAGAAAAAGTGAGAGGGGGAGTTTCGGTTCAAGAGGCTGATTAATAGCATTAATAATGGAAAATCTCACCAAACCCTACTAGTTCTAGACATTTTAATCTTTAGCCACGAAACCATACACACGGCGTACCCAATTTTGCAGAGCTTTTCTACTTGCTCAACCCCTCCTCCTCCTCCTTCTCCCTCCCTTCTTTGCCCAAATGCTTCATTGATTTTAATGCGGTCATTCGGTCGGTAAAACAGTCTACTAAAATTTGTAATTCAAAACTAAAGGTAAAATTAAAACAAAACAAAAAAATCATAAAATGCAATCATCCCTCACGTTTACATAAAAGTATTATAAATAGAGTTCATTAAGTTATGTTAAAAAGTCATTGAGAAAGATATTGTTTCGAACAATGATGTTGAAAAACCAGTATCTCGAAAGGCCACACGTTCATTTCACCTCGTTCAATTAATAACAAATGAAAACTTCATTCAACATGAATTTAGCCTATCGATCGAGTGGCTTGGTACGATTTTAATTACGAAATAGGGTTTCCACCGGGCTAGAAGTTTTCAACGAGAAAAGTACGAAGATTCGAGTGCACCGGAAGTGACTTTGTCGCCGTTACAATACGACAATGGAGATGCGAAGTAATCCTAGAAGTTGTCCTATTCACATATACACACAGCATCACGTTTCTTCACTACCAATCTGGTTGAAATGAATATTTCGAGACAGCTTTCAAACGACCCTGACTGGACTGTTTGGCTGTCTGAGTAATTGTGTTTTTTCTTTATCTCGAGTGTTCTCTTCTTACTCACTTCCTGCTTGGTAACAATTCTCTCTGTGAGAAATTCTTATAGTTTGTGTCTATTTTACACACTTCTTGATATTATGTGATTTATAAATACGATTTTTCATTAATTAAAAAAAGTGGAAAACAAGTTTCATGAAAATGAATTTACTATTGTTATTCCATGGAAGGTGGGGAGTGACCGATTAAATCGATTGTAAAAAAAAAAAAATATTATTCAAATTTTAATCCATATATGAAACATCAATAACTTTTATCGATATTTTTTTGCAATATGAGTTTTAACGAAAAAATAATCTACTAGTGAAATTGAAAATAAATAATTTACAAGAATAAAAAAAAAAAAAAACAAAAGAAAAAAACACGAAATGGTATTTTTTCTCGTCCTAGATAAAATGCTTTAATACATGTTACTGAATGTCGTATATCATATGATTTAGAGAGGTTTGCAGTGGGATTGAGAGTTCAGATGCGATATTAGTGGCTTTGATACGAGTCAGTGAGAGGAAAGCTGTGGACCGGTGGCACATGATCCGTTCCTCCCGAATTAGCGTTTGGGCTGCAGCCACAAACCGTCCGTTGGGAGTCGAGGAAGCATTCAAGGGAATGGGGTAGAGATCTAGCCCATTCCCAACCTCGTTTGCCATTTTGCCGTCTATCCAACGATGTGTGGATACGACCACACATATATAACCTTAAATCTGACCTTATCGTACTCGGAATATTGTTGCAGAATTCGAGAGGAAAATTTCGCTCGCTGACCTCTCGCTTTGCTGTGTTCTATCCAAATATAAATTACTAAATGTAATATTTAATACATTTTTTTTCAGCTTCCCAATTTTCCAAATAACAGAAGACCATTAAATAAACGTGAATTGAATGATGCTCCGAAAATGTCATAAAAATTAAATAAACAAGGAGATGACACAGAATTCTAAACTTCGCTGGTAAAAACATTGTAATTGTAAGGATAATGAAATGAAAATATTGGTGTGTTAGGACATTCCCTAAGACTCGTTAAACGGGCAGTAGTGTGTCCAGGTAATTATTGTTGTGAATTTTTTAATAAAATTTAATTGAAAACGGTGTCCATGCATGAAAAAAAGTTTTTCGGAAAATCTAAATAACCGTGTAGTAAAAAATGTATGAAAAACGTTGATTTATTTATGAAAATTTATTGATTCCAAATAAATCTTTCTCATCCATACAATGACACTCAATTTCGGTTTTCAAAGAATCATTGAATAATTTCCCGCTGTTTTGTGAATTGCGTGAAATTGTGACATTCTTTCCTTTTTTTGATTCGTGGTTTGAAATCATTGGATATAATTTATCGGTTAGTCTTGTCTCGCCGAGAAGATGATGACGAATGTCGGTTTGCCTGAGCAGTTGCTCACCCCGTGAAATGTATATACGAAAATTTAGAAGAGGCTGAGATGAACCACAGGGAATAGAGACTGTATGCCGAGGGCTCATCAAGGTAATGCAGCTGGGATCACCCTTTTTGAGATGAAGGGCATGGGCCAGCAGAGCGAAAGCGAGGGATCTACAGGTCGTTCTACGTCAAACCAAATCTCAATCAAATGAACGCTCTCGTTTTGGGTCTGCTCTTGGTTGCATTATTCAAAACCAGTGCCGTGTATATTTTTTCTTTTCTTCGACTTTTCGTCTGGGGCAGTATTCAAAAATCAAATGACAAAGACGAGTACCTTCAAATGATTAACATGCTGAATTTGACATTTTTTAACTGTCAAAAAAACATTGAAAAAACTAAATGAATTTGAACTCTCGCAAGTTAAAGATAATATCGGAAAGTTGAAAATTTCGGTGGTGCAATTGAAACTTGTTTTCCTTTTTTTTTTTTAATTTATATAATAATTAATGCTCAAAGTGAAATTGCCCATATAAATGCAAAATCCTTGTAGGTCTGGTTCGTGGTTAAGGACCATCTTGAGACCAGGATCATCGAGATCCTGACACGCCAAATTCCTAAAATCGCTATAGCAGCATCCGCATTCGTGGCTCTATCAGTCTAGAATCCTGTCCACTCGTACCAGAAACGCTCCTGGGAAGATGTCTAACTGTAAAGTCGTTTAATTGACCATCCGATTGAAATTCCTTAGTGAGCATCAATCTCGTATTATGACGCTCGTACTATTTCCAATTAATTGCCTCGAATAAATTACATACTACGTGTCCAATTATGATATAAAAACACCCTGATTTAGAAATTCTTATGGAAAATAAAAACTTTTTGATAAATTATTCATTCTCCCACCGAATTCCTACTAGAAAAAGCAAATAGAAAGGAAACTTTGGTGGTCTAGTTTACTGCCATAATTTATTTAAACAAAAACTATATATTCAGAAGAATATAAAATCATTTTGAAGTCTCAATTTTCGTTGGGAGCTCATTCCGACCGTTATTAGGAGCAGTAAAGGAATCTGGAAAATTTCCAAGTAGGATTAAATTAGCAATTGGCCAAATATATCCTCGCTTTTATTTAAGGCGATCGCGTTTTGGAGCTGAACAGTGGGAGGGGTAGGCGGCCATTACAAACGGTCACTTGGTTAATAAATATGTTAAGATATAGGTTGGTTCAGGCTTGGATTGATTGGCTACAGGTTACTTTGGCAAAGTGTTCCTTCCCTCCAAATAACGTAGCGAAATAAGTCTCTCTTTGTCTCCTACACTTTGGTCGACTAAATGCGACAAGGAAAGAGGGAGGAAGCGACATGAAAGTTATAGAGCTTAGGAGGAATTAGAGCTTGACAGTGGAGGGGATGAAATTTATAGAAATAGAAATATCCCCTCTCGATTATTTCAAGAAGGCTTTAACGGTACTTTACCGATGTCATACGACGTCACAGATATCGTCTTTCCCCTTCTGGCTCGTTGATTTTCACGACTTATTCGTTCGGGAAGACCTACATCCTATTTTACAAATGAGAAGTGACTTTACTTCGAGCTACAGTCACCGTAAGTCGACTTTATCAGTACTGGCAGATAGATGGCTGTAACGTGATGTCTAACCAACTTTTTTTCTCCATTGAGTAATAACTGGACAACAGTTCTTTATAAAATAATAAAATATGATCGAAAAAGCGAGTCATTTTCATTATTTATTTATAAACGTCAATGTCAACAATATTTTTGGATTGTCAATGAGTTTGTAAAAAAAACTTAGTACATAGGGGTGAAAAGCGATGCCAATGGACATATATTTACGTAGCTTTCTCGTTATCTTGGAGTTTGTTGTCATCAGCAACGCCATTTTTCCCCCAGCGAAGAAGAAAAAAAAACAGTGGATGTAGAGAGTCAAGGGGTGTTTGAGGGTAGGAAGGACATTGAAAAGTGTCTCTTTCTTTCTCTCTCTCTCTTTTCCTTTGTATTTTCTTCGTCGAAGATGCCGAGAGGCATCGAGGGAGGCTGGAGGGTGCATCATCCCATGTGCTCAAACGTCCTCTTAATTATAGAGGGCGCCACACTCCTCTTCACTCCCCTGTAGGTTCTCGTGCTCCCATTCCACCAGAAGCACGTCAGACAGCAGACCAGATTACGAGTGGAAAATGTCCGATTGAATTCTTTCCCCTTTCCAACTCTTCTTTTCGTTTCTTGACTTTCATTCCCCTCGTCTTCTCCTTCGCACCCCCGATCCAGTGACGTAAAACTCACGAGGGAGGGCTGAAAAATATCCGGCGGTGCTGCATCGACCTCGAGAAATCTAGTCCAGCTTTTCTTACGTCTTCCGTTCTCCCCTTTTCTCTTCAACTCTTGTTACAACCGTCGATTCAGCCCCTTTCTCCCTCTCTTTTCCTTACTGCTTTCGGACGGGCTTCGTCCGAGTCATGCAAGTCCCCACCACGCGAAACCGGTATCTCAATCGGAACGAGAAACTTTCCTTTCTACTTCAACATCCACTGCCTCACGTCCTATTGAAATGAATCACTTTATTTTTTGCGATCTCCGGCGCAAATTGACTGATTTGGCAACAACAAATTCCAATTTTTTTGCCAAATTTCGTTCGCTTTCTAATGAACTTAAGATAAGTTGCATTGCTGATATCGATAAGATTCGTTTTCAATCGATATTTAAAAGGTGCTGATGCACTCTGTGAAAAGCTTCCATATCCCCATTGTGTTGTGAAGGATCAGTAAAAATGATATTCGTTTGAATATGAATCCATTAAAAACTGTTCACTCTTCAAAGGGGGAATACATTGTCATTCTATTAAATTCGATGTATATTTGTTTACACGATACTTGAATAAATGTAATTTCCAAGTTTGATCAATCATAAAGATAAAAACATTCCGATGAGCGAAATTAATTATTAATTCATTTAATTTTAGGGATATTTTTTTATATCATGCTGTATTCATAATAAAAATAACATATAAATATCGTGGCGGAGGAAGATTGACGCGTTTTGCCGTATCGCCAATCCCAACCCTTCATCCTTTCGATATATAACTGACGAACGATCGGGGCTTGTACCTGAACTACTACGCCAGAGAACGCCACCAATTCCCAGACGAACCAGATACGATCTACCAAATGTCACTCGCGTGGAGAAATGAAAAAGAGAAGGAGAATGAGATATACATGTATAAATACATATATATGTGTATTATATATGCATAAATATACGTAAATATAGAAAAAGAGAGGGCGAGCTAGAGATGGTAAGTATAGAGTGGCCATTTCTATATTTGAACTGAAGTTTCGTATGACGCACCTCCCTTTGCACCCTTCCCTCCGTCTTTCTTTATCGTTGCTCATTCTCATACCAGAATTGAGGAAAAAAGAAAGAGGGGAGAGGGGCAACATGGAAGACAGATAAGCATTTCTTTTTTTTCTGAGGTCGAATATCGACCCACAGCTGACGAAAAAGAGAGTGAAAGAGAGGAAAAGAATAAGCCACGAGCAGTAGGAACCCTGTGCTGACGGTTGCACCGTAAATAATGTTGTTCGGTCCCGGCTGTACCGCATCTGACTGCATTTGTCCGATATTTGCGTGTGGTACAATATTTTTTCGATTGTATACATTTTTTTTACCAACATATTCAGCTGATTGGAAAAACGATAAGGGATCGTGTGGTGAAAGTTGTTTTTTTTTTTCCTTGGGAAATTGTGTGATGGGGTAGAAACGACTTAAAAAGTTAAAAGAAAAAAAAAAACAGTATGTTCAGGTTAGGAAACAAATAACGGTGGACAATCCAAACCACTAAAATGTCTCATTTACTACCTGGGTGCGCTAACTAATGGCAAGATTATATAAACGTCACACGTAGAAGAGAAAGAAAGATAGAAAGTGTTGGGTTCGTTGCTTGGGCCAGGTTCGAATAATTTTCCCTTCACTGAAAGGGCGAGGAAGGAGGATTCGTGACTTCCCCGAAATCTGTTCTTCCCAAAGGGAAATCTCCGGCATCAGTTTACCGCTGTTTCCATTTCCAACCGACTGGGATACCTCAAGAGAAACTATCCAGCCAAGTTGAAATTCCGTTCGACTTGACACGCGTTTTACAATTAAATGGGGCCTTCGGTACTAACGTGCAGATGAATATGTAAAGTACTCATTACTTTACCTCGTAATGTACGAATTTTGTTCTATGAACGGTTTAAGCATTGTTGGTAGAAAAATGATTTAAAAAAAATGAATTTCCCCATTAATGTAACCAGAAAAACGGAAAATTTAGGATTGAAATTGATAAAATATTTATGTGACCAAGGCCTATTGGGAGATTTTTGAATTTATTCAAAAGTAGTTCACATGAGAAAACATCTATAAAAAGGGCTTTTAAATAAGTTGTCGTAAAGTGGCTAACCCTTAATATTTCAATGGGGTAGAAGAGAGAATTGAGAAGCACGAACAATTTAATTCAGGGCGTTTGGACTCTGGATTCGGGTCTATCGTAGTTGGAAAGAGAATAGGGTAGTTTTTCTTCATGGGTATCGGACACTCGGCATCTTGAAGCCGAAGTGGTCTTCACCCCGTTGGTTAAGCTAAATGAGCACCCGGAAAGCTCTATTTCTCCTTTTTTCACTTTTTCTCTCTCTTTCTCTCTCTCTCTCTCGTTCTCTTTCTCTTCCTCACTCTCTGTCTCCCTTTTCTTTCTCTCTGAGACTGCTGCATTACTGTGCTTGGTGCTCGTGACCGTAAATGGTTCCCTCGTGCCATGTAATCAGCACGGAAGGCGTTAGATGGGCACTAAGGTTTCTTCATCCCTCCGCGGTGATAACACGTCGGGGGTCACTTAGAGCCCCTATCAGACCAGAAGGAGAACTCGCTTTTCATCGCTCTCACTTCTTTTTCTCGCTCTATTTTCCTCTTCGTCTTCCTCTCCCTTTTTATTCTCTTCGTCTCTCTTTTTGCCTCAATTTCGGTCTCCAGGATATTCGTCCAGGTCGATCCTTACCCACGAATTCTTCCACTTCTTAGCTCGAAAATGGCGTCTCGTTTCTTCACCCAGTATCAGAGAAACTACTCGGGTCAAAATGGAAATCTCGCGGTGAATCCTCCCCCTTCCCCTCTCTCCTGTCGTCCCCATTTGCCAGCTCAATTCTACAAGTACCTCCGAAAATTTAATTTCGTCCTTCGACGAAAACCTCTCCCGTCTGTAGATCCCTCTCGCTCACCTAACCTCCGCACCTATCTTTTTCTCTCTTCATCTCTCTCAGTACATTTCACTTGAATTAACTGCTATCGGAGAAGCGAAACAATTCACAAATTCAGAGAATCAACCTATACTGAGACTTCCAATGCAGACCAATTTTCTACAGGGTAGTTATTCGGAATATTCAGAATGAATCGGTCGCTACGTTCACCATTTTCCTTCGGATACTTGCCTAGAAATCCTCCACGGAATGACAGACATTTCGAATGAAATTGGGGCCGGATATATACTTGCTAAGACAATGAATAGAGTTGTGAACGAACAAATGAATTGCACTAATTAATAAATATCCGTAAAGACACGAGTGACTCTTTACTTACTATTGCCTTTTGTAACAAACTATTTTTGTAAAAATTCTTTTTACAAAATATTCCAACGATTTCGATGACCTTTAAAAAACAAATAAAGAAACAAGTTGACCGTACGGAAGGACGAAGAAAAAATTGGACGCCTTGGGGAGTAAAAGGGGATATTAGGGGTTGTTTCAGTTTCATGGAACTGTAGAACATATCAAAAATTGTCCTCGAGGCTCCAGGGACTGTCAACCTTACGAAACTTGGTCCTGAGAGTGAGAAAATGTAACGTCATGATTAGTGGTGAATTGAGGAGAAAAGGGATGCTACCCTTAGATAAGATGAAGAAACGGCGAAAGGACAAAAGATCCATCGTAACGTTTCTCCAACTTTCGCGATGAAGTTCCTGCTTCGTTGGCTCTCTTGTCCCTACCGTGGAACTTGTAAACCCCTTGAAAAGAGTTCACGGCGATTATCCCCGAAACTGCGCTGGTTCGAACTATTTCATCCCCTTTCCACGTATCCGGTAGAGGCAAATTCAGAGCCCAAAGTCCAGCAAGACCAATTTCCTTATTTTTCTTAACTCGAAGACGAAATATATAACTCGAACACGTAAGCAGCTCTGGCAACTTGAAATTTGTGCCCAGAATTGCCGAATCTGTGATAAACTAAATCGCCCAATGTGCCAACGTCATTTTGAATGAGCGCTACAAGGAAATGCAGTATCAAGTAAAATGCAAAGTTGCAAGCTCGATTCGTGATTTACTATAGTTGAGGATTTGAGAAAATTGTCCTTCTAAATTCTGCCTTGAAAACTTTCGGCCTCCGAAGAGTCTCTCCCGATCTCCTTCTACATCCTTATCTCATCGGTACGACAGTTCCATCCCTCTTTCTTCTTCTATAAAGACGCGTATATAGATAAAATAACTTTTCCTTTATCCGGTACTTCGTCGTTCTTTGGCTTGGTGTTCAGGAGAAAGCGAAAGAAAGAGAAGGGAGAGACAGAGAGAGTGCTCTTTGTAAGACTACGGGACAATGAATAGATGTCAAAAACCCCCGGCAATTAATTCCAGCTTCATGAGAGAGCAGAAGGAGAGAGGGTATAATATGCATAACGAACAAAAGGCGTAAGAATACTCATCGGGCCTTATCCAACCCGACCAAAAACTGAAAGAGCGTCCAACTTGCGATACTTTGGAATTTCTTCCGGTATGAATGTCACGAGATCGGCCAAAAGCAACATCAAGGCAGAGAGATATGAAGAAAAAGAAAGATAGACACAAGGTAAAGAACGAAGAGCGAAGAGCGAGAGAGAAAGAAGGGAGAGAACATTTCGAATCTGACGGAACGAGAATGTTGGAAGACAATGGGAACGAATCGTCTAACTTTGCTTATTGTAATTCAATTTCTCGGGGGTGTCGAGAGGGGGAGTTCTCACCCTTTATGGTTAATATCCGTTTGGTCGACATTGGTATCTGTTCTCAACAAGCCTCGACTCTCTTCCACAGTACTCTGACACCAACGGATTTTCAGATGTCTCTCACTAAAGCTGTCACTTTCAAAACAAGGCCTCGTCTCATCCTTACCCAACCCCAATACGAAATACGACGCCCATCCTCACTCTGTTCCTCTTTCCAATGAAAATCTAGAGGATTCTCTGGTGACTGACAACTGTTTAACATTTTCTTTCCTAACTAAAACATCAACAGGATGTCTTCAGCAATCCCGGAACACCTACGTATCTTTCATCAACATCTTCCCAGCAGAAAAAAATTCGTGTTTTGGGGTATCAAGTGTTTTCTTCCTAATTTTTAATCTCATTTTTTCAGAATGGTTCACCTCACATTGACAGATTTTCATTCTGGAATATTTTAACAAAATCAACATCCAAAGTCACTTTAACTTGGCTCTAAAGAAAAAGCAAAAACTCTTTGACCGATATGTCAACAAGTTTGTAAAAAAAAAAACTAAATCCGGATCATAGGTTAAGTTTGAAAACAAAAAGCTTTTTTTTCTAGATTCTAGATGTTTCGCCACTAATTTATTTCGGTATTGAATCAGAAAAAAGTGGCAAATTTCATGAGAATCGTAAGAGGCGAGAACTGGCTAGCAATCAGCCGAATGAAAATGGCAGTGCTGTTTAAGTGTCACTGGTTGTACGAGCGATATAACGTCTATTCTCTCACAACGTTCACAACATTCTGTGCAACGTTGCCAAGATTTTATTTTCATTGTGTACATTAGCGTTGTCCCGCGCTTATTCTATCTGTGATAGGGCTCTGCCTCTGTCGTAGGTACAGGCCCCTCCATAAGTTTCCTTCATAATATCAGAAACATGAACAATTATAGTTCATTTTTTCACTTTTGTCCCCCAATATTTCAAAGTGCTTTTATTGAATCTTTTTTCCTATTATGAGTGCCTCTGAATTCTGTTTAGATTTAGAAAAGTCTGCAATCATAAATCCTTTGTTTCTTCTTTAAATTCTTGAAGAAAATTCTTTAAAAAACTTCTTCAATTGTTATCAATCATGTGTTTTTACAAAAAGTAAAACAATCCCGTGGCGTTTTCCGATGTATTAAATTAGTGGGTGTCCGTAGTTAAAGCGTTTTCGGAGACACGTACATTTCCCAAGCTTGAAAAATTGAAATATCTCAAAATACGTACATTAGCCCCAGAAGGAAATGAACTAAAAATCGAAAAATTCGTGTAGATATTACTTCCACGTGTTGCTATTTTGCAAAGAATTTCTAGGAATATAAAAAATGGTCAGGATCGCAGGTTAGAGGAAATGGCGTGGAATTCACTTATATTCGTGCACACATAATGTGCACTCGGTTAGCCAGGCATTTAGCGTTATCTCGTCGTTACAGTTCAATCGACATTGCGTCAACATGGGTTATTCCTATCATGCACACTGGAGAGGCTTTTACATACCCTAGTTAATAATGGCACCGAGGAAACTCACTAGATCGTCCCTAAATATGACTGTATGCGTAATCTGTCTCGCAACCGTGTTATCAAACTTGCGAAACCAAATATATGGACCGTTTTCCAGAATCGTATTTGCTGGTACAATTCGACAAGAAAATGTAGATTGAATTACCGTGGCTTTAAAAATATTTCTCGACTATTCTCAATTCGTGCCTCGGGCTAATTTCGAAAAACCTTTCTCGAGCATGGAGAACCTCGAAGTTGCAACATTTGTCACAGAGGGTGTAATTTATTGCTTTTTATTCATGATCATAACGAGGATTTTTTTAATCCCAAAAGTTCGTCTTGGAGTGAATTTTGGACAGAAAGTTTGGCCGCTAGTTTTTTAAATGAAAAGTAAAAAAATTATTCCCAGATTTAAACATTTCTCTCACGTTAAAACGGAGAATTGATTTGCATAAGAAATACTTTTCTGCTCTGATTCCTTTCAACAATTGAAAGTTCCCTTAATGGACCAAAATTTATCCTTGACGAATCCGTCCAACCACCTGACGTGTCACACATCAGCAGGAAATGCTCTTGGCGTGTTTCCTCCTCTTGACCAAATTTGGACAACGAGGCTGTGGTTCACCGCAAACTATGAGACGAAATAGAGAGATATGGCGAAGGTGGAGATCTCTGCTGGAAACTGGCCAAAAGGGGTGAACTTTTATTCATTATTTAAACCAATAGAATCAAAATAATAAACAGAAGAGTGAATGAATTTTTTTAGAAACAGTCATCCAAGTAACCAAAATTTTAAAAACGAAAATCACACTAAAATGAAAAAAAAAACCTATGAATTCCTAGTTACTAAGCGAGCCGATGAATTTGACTTTTCATCGTACAGAAAGATTTTTTGGTCGAATGGAAACTTCCGTACTACCAGAAACGAAGTTTTGCACCGATGAAACATTCAAGATGAGAGAAAAAGTCTTTTTACATGGTCTTTCTCGCCCTCGAACGCTGTGAATTTTTTTGTTTCTTTTGTGATGACTTTAAGGGGCTTTGGAAGGTAGAAATTGTGGTGGATGAAGGGATGAGTTTCGTTTATTAGATGCGCATTCTATTATTCAGAGAGGGAAGTTATCCAGAAGCTTTTCTCGATTCGGAATACGGGCTTAGGCAAGTTTCGAGGTACGAAAATCATGCCCTGACCGAAAAGCCCCGATCTTTTCAACCTCCGAGCTCTAATTCCATCGGGAAAACTGCAGTAAAACAACTCTTCTAGCCACGGAGTATTACGAGAGAGCTTTTTACTAGCATGTATGCAACTTTTGACTGGAGGTTGGTGTTTTTTCTCACAAGCAAAAAAGTATTCCTCGATCCTCTTGAAACATTTCCTCGTCGTTATCCACTTACAATATTCACATGTGTGTATGTGCATACGTATATATGAGCAAGTGGAAAAGTCTATTATATATGTATATATACGTGTGTCGAATCTTATTTCTACTGGCCTCGTTCCAACCCAACCAGAGCGTAAAACTTCTCAACGGAATCGTACACGAGCTTATATTTCCGTATATACTGTAAAATTCTTGCCACGCGTTTCACGACCCCCTGTACACTTCACGTCTCTTTCTTTTGCTCTTGATAAGAGAACCGAAAAGCTCGGTATATCCAAAAATCCCACGGGAAATACTCGAGGCCAATTAATGCCTGGGAAAATCGAAATCTTATAACCTCGAAGGATACGAAAACGTTTGTGGGCTCGAGGCAATTTTACAATCCTGTGTCGTCCTCTTCTTTTATTATTTTCGTGTACGACTTCATTCTGCACAGGTACCAAAATATTTGAACGATTTTGTTTATCACTGTTATTCCGTTATTCGTTACAAATAAATACGTTATGCACAAATTTTAGCGAAGGGAATGTTGAAAAAGCTGGCAAACGAGAAGCAGACGAAGAGGATGGAGGGGGGGGGGGATAAAGGGGGATGGAAATTGTCGGGGTTATCTGGGATATTT